>JAEIIJ010004943.1:0-40651 GCA_018904815.1 Drosophila ogumai
CCATATATTTCACATTAATTATTAATGTTAATTTATTTTTTGTAGTTAATTTAACTTTTGTTTGTAAAGAGATAACACAAAACAATTTTTCAAAATTTATAAATTTTTGAGTTAATTTTGATCGATTTCCAATTTGATCCAGTACGAAATTCGACTTGCCTAAGATAGTTTCCTTCCTTGCTTAAAAATAAATACGAAACCTGAAAATTAATAATTATTTTAATTAAAAAGAGAATTAAATTTATTTATTATTTTGTTAATAATTAATTTCAAAAACCAACCGAAAGCTCAGCATTAATCTCCCGCGTAGAGCTTCACCACAGACCCCAAGAGAACCCACCACAAAATCGGAGATCGGTCGAGAGAATCGATATATAGCCACTATAATAGCACTTCCTCTCGCTGGTAAACAAAAGTCGGTCAGAAATTCGAGAGAGCCAGACGCCGAAACAGGCCTTTCTGGCTCACAAAAAAAAATAGAGCGAAAATATGAACTGGCAGGCAGGCAAGCAGGCAGCTAGGCAGGCGTTAATGCGAGTACAATATTGTTTAAACAAGAGACAAGATTCTGTGTGGCTCGATCTATCTGCCTAAATACACAATGTGATAACGAAGATTGTCGTCAGCTGTATCGCACACACCAAACCGAGATTCGAAAACCGAAGAAATAATACAAATAATACTTGTTCGTGCATATGGAAAATAGATAAAACGTAGTAGGAACAGTTCGACTTGCTCGACAGCCAGAAACGGTCGCGTTTTGGCGGTTCAATTTATTCGATTTCAAGCCGAATTCGGGCTAAAGAGTGACTGATTGATTGAGTGACCAACTGATTGACTGAGGCTGAGTGACTGAGTCAATCATGTCTAATTACACGCTGCTGCATCTGACCAAAGTACAGCAACCGTATCTGCATTCGGTGGGCAGCAGCTACGCGGCTCTGGCCAATGTTGACGGCTTCTACGGACCGACCTTGGAGGCCGGTTTGCTGGATTTCCACTCCAACGGAACGGCCACTCATGCCAATCTCCCCGCGGACAGCGTTCTGGTGCTTATCGGCGAGGAGAACTATAGCTATCGCTCCACCTCGACCATTGTCCTGATGGTGGCCGCCTGGATTCTGCTCATCCTGGGCTTTGTCTTCTGCTGCTGCGCCGAGTGTTGTGGCGTCAGTGTTTGGCGTGGCAAGGAGCGTTCTGGCAACGAGTCCCTGAATCGAGCGGAACAGGGGATTAATCGGGGGGCAGGTGGGCGTGACACCTCCTCTGAAGTTGCAACTGCAGGTGAGTCCCCCACCCAGTTCAAGTTCTTGTTATTCTCTCGAAGCTTTCTGTGGCGGGCCTGCATACTTTTAGGCTGACATCGGAAATTGATTGGCCCTGGGGGGTTGGGCCAAAGCCATGGCCAAGTTATCCCCATTCCGTGGAAAACTGTGCTCATATTTCACCAAACAAACCATAAATGGCCACAATAAACGACTAACAGAGGGATTAGAGGGGTTTTCAGCTAGAGGTAGATACTCTTTAGAGAAGCTAAGCAAAAGGATTGCTCCAATTTATATTTAAAAGAAATATATTATATATAAAAAAAAACGGGGATTATATAGTAAGCCTTAGAGCTTAAATACTTTTTATATTATTTATTATTACCCAGAGTTTGCAGTGTTAACTTGCAAGAAAAACAAGATGTGTATCTTAACATAGAACTTAATTTTAAAGGTTGAGATTCAGAATTTAGATCCCTTTTATTTTTTTTATTATAACCCAGACTTCCCAGAGTGTTATTTTTAATAAATATATACATTTTATTTTCCTTTATTATATTTCCCTAAATATTCTACAATACCACAATTCAGTTGCTTAATCAAACTTCAGGGTATACAAAACACATTTGAATGGGGCTGTCAGTGTGCGCTTAGCTGGCATTGCTGAACTACTTTTCGATGTGGTTGAGGAGGAAAGGGCCGCTTCTCTACAAAACTGCCTGCCTCATCGATATCATAAAATATTTAGCTATTTTCTCCTATTCGTTTCGCTTCATTTTTGGCAAATTTGGCATGCGTTTTGGCTGAAAATTGGCTTTTGGCCAAGTAAACGAAATGTACAGAGAGGAATGAATCTGATTCTGCACAAATATTCGCACACAAACATTCTCTCTAAGAACCGCATTAACACTGAGAAAAACACAAAGGATTAAGGGTTTAAGGAATGATTAAAATAAAACGTAATATATAATTGATCAATTTGTAAATATTTTTATTTAATTTTTTGTAATCTTTCTTACAAAAATGTATTAAATATATATTCCGGACAGTCTCAAAAATCTTAAGCATTATTAAAAATAATCAAATCATTCAAAGGTGTGCATTTTAAAAATAATTTTTCTCTTAAATCCGTAAAGCCCATTATTTGTTTTTTTAAATATTTTCTCTCTCTGCACAAAGCAGTGCCGAGTTTCGTCCGATAATTCGGTTGCATATGCTCTGTTCAATGCAGCTTCTGTTTGCATCCTAGGCAATTAGCATTGTCTCGAAGATATTGCGTTTCATTAGAGCGATATCTGTATGTGCCCGAGTGCATATATGTAGGAGCATATCTGCGTATATGGTTGTTAGCCAAAGTGCACAACAGTCAATGGGTCATTTTGATAACGGGGCCTGAAATTTGTAGCAAAATTTGTGTGGCATTTAAGCCTGAGTCTGGGATTTGTGTATTGTTTGGGGGCTGCCAGAGGCTTAAGTTGTTGCATTCCCCGGCAATGTATTCTGTCGATTTTTGGTGTGCTTTTGTGTTTTGGCATTTCGGCTTGACAACCAACAACGAAACGGTATTTTGTTAGCCAATTGTGAGTAAGCACAGATGATGGTTTCGAAGTGCACAATAATGGTATAGAGTGAGCAATTAGTATCGATGTTGTTTTGGAAGAATGTTTTGGGTTTTAAAATTTTGTTTTGTAGATTAAACACAATGTGAGCGGTCAGTAGGTAGTTAGGTTTTATTTATTGTTTTGAAATATTAACAAAATATATATTTGCTTTGGTTTGAGATGGTTTGAAATGTTTTACTTTAATTTGTATTAAATGCTGGAAATATTTCAATAGGAAACAAAAAATTAAAATTAAAATTTATTTAATTTAATGTAGTAAAATTTCTATACATTTTATTATTCTATTTCCTATGAAAAAAATTAAAATCTTAGATTTTACAAATTTATTTGTAAAGGAATTAAAAAAAAATGTATATATTATTTGGAAATAACAATTGAATATATAGAACTCTCCTTGATTTTTTATATCAAAGTTCAAGCCCACTTCTGTCAAATAAATTAATTTGAGAAATGACAACCTATTTTATAACTAATATTTTTATACAAAACTTAACTCCTTTAATTTTATTCGCTTCTCAAATAATTTTTCTTCATATTTTAAAGTAGTCTTTGTGGATTTTTGTCATATGACTACTGTCACCTTTACAGAAATAGTGATTATTAAGATATTTAGGGATGATTAATTGACCCACTCAAATATATAAATTATAGGTTTATACAACTTTTCTTCTATAAGCTTTTCTCTTAAATTAAATATATGCTTACTATTTAAAAAGAGTTTTATTGGTTAAAAACTAACAGCAGCCGCGGAGGCTTTAACAATTTAAGAGCTAGACCTATGGCACTACGCCTTCTGATACCGAACCAGTTTAATTTGCCTCGCTTAAATTTTAAATTTAATTTGTTTTCTGTATTTATTATCACCCCACGAAAGATCAAAATCAATAATCCAGCTTCGTGTACGACTAACCCATTTAATGCCATCCTTTTTATCCACCTAACTGTGTGTGGCACATACAATTTTTACAGTTGAGCGCATTTGGCCCATTTCGATAACAACATAGAAGCGTCTTAGTAGTCTTAGTATGTCAATGCAATAAATTCCCCTACTTTCGTTTCGTTTCGAAACGGTGGCCACAAAACGTGCCTGCGCCGGGTAGGAGAGTTCCTGGATCCCCTGGCCAATAGTTTCCTTAGTTAATGTCCCCGTAGTTTCTGTATATTTTTTTATTTGCCCCACACGTTCAACTTAAAGTTGAGAGAGCCATAAAAAACTGCGGCAAGTCACAAATGTTTTATGAAACTTTTGGTTTTCATATATATTTTATTTAGCCCCGACTTTCATTTCGCTGCACAAGAGTTTTAATATAAAACTTGGGCCTGCTTCGCGTTGCCACTACTTCTTGTGCGAGCCAAGTGCAGTCGATGCTGTTCCTCGACTTTGCTGTTCAGGAATTCATAACCGCATTTCCCTCGCTCACTCCGGAAAATGTGGGAAAAGCGGAAAGCCAACGGAGGCGCAGTTGTACATACCAATTGCTTATGTATCGGCAATATGGGGCTTCTCGGGCCTGCACCCCTCTCTCTCTCTCTGTGGAGTACCGCATCGACAACCAACAACGAATTTCACCCATTTCACCCATCGAGTCCCAGCTGATGCGGCAAAAGCTTGGAAGTATAATAAGTTTTTGTCTTCAACTGGAATGGAGCAGGAATGCTCGCCAAGTTCTGCGCCTCGAGTTGAATCTATAATTCAGTTTTCCCAGCTATTTCCCCTTTGTCTTCGATGCCTAGGCCACTTTAAATAGGTCTTAACAAATTTTGCCAAAGGCCCACAGGAAAAATATAATGAATGCACTCGGAAGTTAAGCCTTTTTGAGATAAAATTCCAATTTCATAAAGGATAATCTTTGGGTAAAGTTGGGAAAATTATTTAACCAGCCAAAGGGCATTACAAAGTTTTAAGAAAGAGGTATTTATAACTTCTCTTCCATCCTTCGTTTAATTTTAAACATTTGAAGACTTAACTTCTTTAAATAATATATATTTTTAATAACGCAATTTAACTATTAAATAGTTATAGCTTAGTCCTGCTATATTATCGGATTTTACTCAACTTAAGTATTATAAAAAATGTTTTCTGTATTCCTAACATTATAAATTCCAATCTTATATCACGCTCTGCATAAAGAATCATGTTCTGGATTTTCAACGAAAAAAGTAAAAGAACTTTTTATTATTTATGCAAGCAAAAATGCGTAAAAATTTTCTCTCAACTTTATTTGCTGTTTACGCGCTTCATTTGCCGGGACCCAGGCCACCCACTCGTCCTTAGAACCACCCACCCACCACCCGGCGCCGCCCACTGTCCCGATAATTCGTGTACATCATTTTTTACAGCTCCTCATCAGTTGGTGGCTCTGCTTAGTTAGTCTTTCATGGCACTTTGATTGCTCATTTGGCATTTATTTGATGATGCCAGGACTCCCTCTCGGGTCCTTAAATTATTCATTGTGCGTGTGCTGGGACGGGGCCTGGCTCCTGGTTTCTTCTCCTAACACCGTCTCAATCTTGCGATGAGCCCAGCGAATTTTTTAAAATATTCATGTCCCGCCGCTGGCTAGCGAAACGAGCAAAAAAAAAAGCGACAGACAACTCGCCGAACGAAGGCGACCAACTAAAAGTGCGTAATTTTTACCGACAGCGCATTGAAAATATCGCCGCCAGCGATAACAGCAGACATCCATCGAGGAGTGGTCAGTGGATGGGGAGGGAGGATGAAACAGGAGAGGATGGAGGTCACGGCGTCCTACGTGAGTTTGTAACTTGCACTCTGGGCCAGGTCCAGAGCGAAGGCGTATTGGATTTGCGTCATGTTTTAGACAGCAATGAAGCGTGAGAAGGCTTCAGGAGTGAACCTTATTTCAGTTTAATTTAGAAAACATTTAGAACATTTTAAAACATTTTATATTTAAATATAAAAAATATAAAGCACAACAAAATGTTCAATTAATTCTGTTAAAAAAAATGTTTAGCTTTAAAATAGTTTTTTATTTTCATGGAAACATATTTTCCAAGGATCTTGCTTAGCTTATAATATCATCTAAAATATTTAAAATATATTGTAAAGGCAGTTCTATATTCTTAAATTTTATTCTTAATTTTTTTTTTAATCTTTCGAAATAATAAAATATCTTAAGAACAATTATTTAGACCCACCTTAATCAGCATTTCCCCTGTAAATCCACTTGTCTCGTTGCTTTTGCTTTGACATTTCATCTAATTTGTATTTATTGTGTTGGATTTTTTTATTTTTACTCAAATGGAGCATAAAATTTACATTTTTTATTAGCGCAGGCTACTTCAAACATCGCTCCATCCATCCCGAAGCACCCTCCACTCCTGTTATATATAGTAATATCCCTCTTTCACACGTTCGATTATTGATTGTGAGGCGGCAGTGAAAGATGTTCAATACTTGTCGGAATGAAATGGGGGAGCTCGTTCGTGCTCGATGCTTGCAATTTTGAAATTCAGGTCAATTGCATTTGTTTTATCGATGGCCGTGGACGGCCAGGCGATTCGTGCATTTGAAGCTGTCAATTTGCAATTTGATTAAGTTGAATTTAATTGCTTTTGTTCCTATAATTATATAGAATAAATGCAAATTGCAATGGTGCCATTTATATTTTGATAAATCACATTAAACTCATATACCTATTGGGGTTCTTTTGTTTGACCATTTAAAGTGGTCAATAAATACATGTTTGAAAATGAATTAATGGATTAATTATGGTGTCACAGAAAGGCAAGTCATTGGCTTAATGCTTGATCAATAATATTGATGGCTTAAATCAGAATAAATGTATTCACAATTCTGTGAAAACAAGCAAACTGATTAAATTATGCAGGCCGTATTTTGGGTAAAGCTGCGCTCCTTGATTGGCATTTAAGGCTTCTTCCGCTTTAGCCATAAATCCTTCGCCCATTCAGGCCGTTTCAATTGCCCACTTAGCAGCCTTTCAACACAAATTACCATAATTCGAGCCTTTTCTCCATTCTCTTTTCGCTCTCCTTTTGAAAAGGCTCACACACACACACACACCCACTTAACCTTTAATTAAGATACTCGAAAGTTTTCAATATTAAGCTCAATTGTATGCACTGGCGCCGCATTGTCGGCTCCCTTACACCATGGAACAGGTTCCCCATTTTCCGCTTTTTCGTCAGGTCCTAAATGTACTGGAGAAAAAGTGGGGTCATTTATTTTGAGCTTTGTTTTCTTGAAACTAATTTCTTAAAATATTATTATTGTTTTTTATAAGAATTATAGGTTTAAGAATAATTAATCACTAGAGTATTTAACTGTTTTGAAACCATTTAAAAGAGTGCCTAAAAGTATAAAAGAAATTTAATTTGCTTGTAAAAATTGCTTAAAAATATCTCAGACTATTTGGATTTATGATTTAGTCACTTTAAATTTTTTAAATTTATGGCATTTCATAAGACAAAACCCATAAGAAAGCATAAACTTATGCTTAATGTTTAACTTTGCACTTGCTTTTAAAACCAAACCCATTATATTTTTATCTCTGTAAGAATCCCATTCCCTATGCACCCCCCTTGCCTACTGGCTTTCCTGGTTCCCCATCGCACGCTCACATGTCAAGTCGTTGCAATTTTCCATAACGAAATTAACGCCATGCCAGGCGGCGCTGCAAAGTATGCAACGTAAATTTTTGCGCCGAACCAATAAAAATAATTGAGGCAAAAGCGCCACATGTGGAGGCAAGGGGGCGTGGGCAGGGAGTGGGTGTCAAAGGGGGGAAGTGGAAATGCAGGGGTCTTGGCTCGAATGGCAATTTTGCTTTTATTGCCTGACTGCCTGATGACGGGAACTCCTCAGTGCCCCGCCATGTTCAATCCGTCGTATTGTCACTGAAAGGAAAATAGGGTTAATAGGTTTACATTAGAAATTGCATTGTATTATGAATATTATTTTATACATTATATTTTAAATTGTATATACAATTTAAGGTCTATTAAAAATTTGTAGAAGGCTTTATCAAGATCAAACAACAGTCGTATAACAAAAATCTTTTATTTCTGTTCGATAAACCTTTTAAAAAGTAATATAAAAAATATATTTAAATAAGAAAGACATTCTTACAGCTTTATAAAAGTATAACAATTTTAAATAAATTAAATGTTTAATTATTTTAAGACAACAAAATCTTGTTTTATATTTTCTTTCTGTGCATTTGTGTGATGTTGATGTTGGCGCCTTTCGCCTGGCTTTTAAGTGCTCAGCTCTTTGTTGTGGCTCGCCTTTGTAGTTGCAGCTTTGCTTGCCCGTATTGTTGTTGTTTCTGCTGATTCTCCGATTATTGTTGTTGTTACTTACACTCTCTTTCTCCGCTTTTCTCCCTGTATCCCTCTCTCTGAGCCTTTATGCCACTGTCATCGCTCGGTTTGCACTTGCATTTATACTTGTTTTCATTTCCGTTGCGCGCTTATCACATTATTGCAAGCTCATTGCCGCGGCTTCTCCTTTGACGCAGACACACATTGCACACACTCTTGGTTCACACTCCTTGCACACACTCCTGGCCCACACACTGATACAGGCACTTATACATGAAAAAGGAGCAAGTTGCTATCAGTCAAGCTGTCGCGGTTTCTCCTTTGGCGAAAAGGTGATTCCTGTCAGTGTGAGAGAGCGGGGATATCATTCATACTTTTTATTTTTAATGGGGAGTCAGTCAAAGAAATTAAAGAATAAATTTATAAATATAATTATACTTTTTTTATACTTTTCATAGGTCTTAAAGCGCTTTAAGGCGTAATATTTCAATATTTTATAAGAGACAATTTTTAAAAGAAACCTAAGAATTGTTTAACTCCTTTAAAAATTATATAACTAAGTAAATTTCGGCTTTATTCCTTCTAGAAAACTTTTATAACATCAATCCTGATTAGCTTTAATAGTCAAAAATAGATTTATTAAACGCTTTCAACACAGCTGCAATCCCATGTCAATGTCTCTCTCAGTTTTCTCCGCCCCGAAAAATAAAAACTCGGGAAATTAAACATCGAAAAACTGTCAAATCCTGACTTTTGCAGCAGCTTGAACCCTCTTTAACTGTAGCATTTACACCGACCGTCAGCCGTAGTCCCTCCTCGGTTCACACAATTTTGCATAGGCATTAATAAATAATTTGGAACGTGTGAATGATTTTCATATAAATCGCCGCCAAGGAGGAGGAGCAAGCACCAAGCATCGAAGAAGGAGCTATAGCCATGTGTGTGTAACGTTTGTCTACTTCTCTGCAGCTCATGTAATATTCATGATTATTTGAAATTTGCGCTTCGTTATCCTTTATCCTTTATCCGTTCTCCCTTTTTATGTTTTGGGCGAGGCAGACGACAATCATATGTTAACGCGACGCCTTCTTCGCCTTCGTCGCCTGCACAGATATAACCGAGCATAGATATAGCCATGCCCAGGATATATACACATATACGAAACGTGTCCATAAGGGTTTGTATGTTCGTTGAGGAGGTTAGGAGGGGCATGGGGGAAGGTCCTTGCATACCAACTGAGCGTAATCGGGTTTTCATGCTTTGCTGCCACGCAGGACACTCTGGGGAATTCCTCCAATGCCATTGATAGCAACTCAACTCGGCGGGACTTTGGTCCGTCAATATCATCGCCGGGCAAACTGTTGCGTCGCCCACACTCTTTGGTTACTATATCCACATCTGACTTTTTTGCTTTGTCACACGTTTGCCATTGCACTGAGGGGAAAATTCGAGTACTTTGAGAGATCCTTGTGGCAATAAATATAAAATACAATGAAGCAATGCAGGCTAAACTTCTTATATACAAAATTAGTAAAAGAATTCCAGGCTTCAGGTCTAAAAAGAAATAATATATTCTGTAAATATTAGTTATAAATCTTTTATTATAAATTTTTCCCAGTGTCCCTGCTACATTCAGCTAGTTTTCTCCTGTCTGTGTGCCACTTCGGTGGCCCGGCTTATCAGCGTTCGTCCTTCGTTATTGTTGTGGCTCCCCCGGTGCACTTTTTGCTGCAACTTTATATGCAATGCCGCCAAAAGCAAGCGACACGGAGTGCTTCCTATATCGCCCTCCCCTCAATTTGCCGCCCATCCAATGTCAATGGCTTTTTGCTGCCACTCCACAGAGGCGGCAACCCACCGCCAAAGCCTGCCTGACTGCATTTTGCGATAACAGACAACAAGTCGGAACTCCAACACCAAACTCCCAGTTTTGTTGACAAACTGAGAAACAATTATGATTGATTGTTGGTCCACGTTGCCTTCTCTTCCGAACGAAGACGAAGAAAGTCCAGGAAGTCGCCTTGGCTGACAAGGAAGCCAACTATGCCCAACTCCACTAAAGTAATTTTTGAGATCGCCCAGGTAGATATTGAGTTGGTGAAGATTCCTGAAGAAGGAGGAATCTATGATGGAAACTTTAAGTTTCAAATTGCATTGACAAAGCAAAAGTTAGAGAAAACTCTAAAGGAAAGATTGAAGAAAACAGAACAAGAAGTGTAGTTTTTAGATAGCTTTTATTAAGTTTTTATTGTGCAAAGTATTGCTTAGTTATTTTGGTATCAATTTCTACTGAAACCAATAAACTTAAAAGCTATGTTTGCTTTTAAATCTAACTCCTTAGGGTTCACTTTTAAAGATATAAAACACACTTTCTTTTAGCTTCAAAAATAATTTAAAATGAATTTAAATTAATGAGTTTCAAGCCACAATAATTCTCCTATTTCCCTGAGGAAGCCTTTCTTCCCTTTTAAACTTTACCTTCAGAACTGGTGAGTTCTGTACTCCACTTCCGTCTCGGGTATCTTCCTCAATTAAATAGCATAATGAACGAGTCCAATGTCCACTGTCCCTTCACGCTGACATTAAGGCGATTTCTTCCACATTCCAAGCATAATGAGCATTTAAATTTATGCAACAGCGAGCGGAAGCGATGAGAAACGCCTCATTAGTCAATGGCTGGTCAGTTTCGGTTCCCCTTTTTCGGTTCTTTCAAACTAATAATAAAATACGAAATAGATTTTCCAGCACCCCCCCACTCCCTCTCCCTTCGTGTTGTGTGCGCAACATTGTTGACAAACAGCTCGTAAATTACACGCTCGTTTTTCAGGCATTTTATGAACAGAACCAGGCCAAAACCGACTGCCAACCTGGCTACTGTTTGTGAGCCCCGCCACCGAGTCGAACCGAGCTGAGCTGAGTGCATTGGCCACGGTTTTCGATCGTTTTGCAACGGAAGTTCAAATAAAGGTTGGGTTTTTGGGGCGTACAAGGCATTATACTATATAGTACCTTGTGACAATCCGATGTCGCGGTGGGAAGTGCACGAAGAGAAAATGGGAAGGTATTTTTAAAGAAAGGAATCCTAAGGTGTAAAAGAGCAAAGAAAAATGTTTATAATATATGAATATGAGCAAGTATAATTTCTGCATAAATAAGAGATATTTTAACTTGTAAAGAATAAAATAAAAATTACATTAAAGAAGTTAATAAACTTTTTCAGAGATGATGATATACTTTCCTTTAAGATTAAGCTTCTCTAAAATCTCCGTAAATGTTTCAAACCTTTTTCTACACTTTTTCCCCAAGTGTAGCTTGCATAACAGAGAAATCCACGAGGAGTCCGTGTGTCCGCTCCCCAAACCGCTTTCCACAATTTCCGTTCTCACAGACGGATCTCGGCACAAAGGCCTGGCCCAAAGGCAAACAAATCAATAAGTTGCGAGAGGCGCAAACGATTGCATCCTTATCAAGGCATATGTCGTCCTTGTACCTGTCGCTACGTCACACACACCAAAAAGGGATACGGATACAAGAGAGATACAGATACAGATACAGATAGAGGGTACTACCTCCTGGCAGCCTCTAACCGTTTCCGTTTAGCAAGGAAAACAATAACAATGAGATTTTTACTCCTCTGCGGCAGTCAGCCAAAGAGATAAAAGGGAAAAAGAGGCCGCGACCGGAAAAGCGCATTTAACGCGATTTGATGGTTTACAAATTGGCTTAAAGGAAGCGAAGAGCCGGGAAAGGGAACACGGAGGAGGAAGCCTGGTGTCCCGGCAACGCGGGAAACATCTCCACCGGAATGAGTGTCGAACGAGTGACGGCATTTGTTCGAGGATGCGGCCTGTTGTGTTTGGATAAAAGATTGTTGCGATAGGGTTGCCAATGGAAAGGGGCTTCGTGCGTCTCCTAAATATTTCTCTCCTTATTGAATCCGAGTTGAGTGTGTTAGGGGAAAACTCTGGCTTAATACCCACAAGGGAAGTAAGTAAGTTTTCTTTGACGTGCGGAGATTGAAGAAATTCTTTGCATGTGAGATACAAAAGAAGAAGATTATAGGAATATTGAATATATAATTTGGTTTTCTTTTCAGAACCTGAGAAAATAAATAATGAGATTTTAAGAAGGAAAATGAAATTTATTATTACCAAACCTTTTTATTATTTTATTTATAAGCATTCCTTATAGTTTAATTTCAACTCTTTTAAACTAGAAACTTCCGGTTACCTTCTTTCAGAATCTTATCTTTAAAAATTCCGTAACTCACTTGCATTATCATATATAATATGTATTTATCCCGTTCAAAGACCCCGCTGTCCGGTAATCGCTCCGACTTGCTCAGAACTCTATAATTAGGTGCATTACATATGCTGCTTATATGCCATTATAACTGTTACCATACCATGGGCACCTCCATTGTTTGCTCACCTTACCTTATACCTTAAAGCGCAAATAACGCCGACTATTTACCAAGCTCGGAGCACTGTCTCTCCCGGGTATATTCAACCTGCTGGAATGTGTCTGTATCATCGCAGCTGACATAGGAAATACCCGAGGGGGTTAATAACGGGCGCAATGAACCATTGTGGCGTTACTTACTTAATTGCAGCCTTAATCAGCGTGACTGTGAACTTTTAAGCAGTAGCCTATATCTATACAGACGATATCAGGTGAAATTCCAAAGCTAATGGATTTATGAGGGGTGATTTAAAGGTATATATAAGAAATAATTATAAATGAGATCTCAGTAGCTTAATGACCTACATATTCTAAGATATTTTCTACAGACAAGCTCTTATCTGAAATATTTCTGACATTTTAAATAAAGTTAGTAATATTTAAATTTCTTTCCCACGTTAATAATTTTCTGCTGCCGAAAAGTAGGCATGTTTTTCACACTAATTGCCAGGTATTTTTATGGTCGAGGTGTTTAACTTTAAAATTCTTAGCCATTTAATATCTTATCAAGATCTTATCGCCAGACTAAGCGACGACCTCGTTTGTTATTATACAACTCAGCTGTTGGCAACAGTGTTATGATCATATTTCGCTTGATTGAATTAGTAATTTTAGTGCACGCAAAAAAAACCGAATCAAAAGCTGGTTGAATAAAATTGTATTTTGATGAGAAATCATCACGTGAGCAGCGGGGTTTTTTGTCACTTGATTATTCTGCCGCGCGCATGCGCAACCGGTTCGCATCTGTTTACGAGTGTATTTTTGCCAGCCGGCGTCTGGCACGGCAACAAAAAAATATGACAACAACAAATATGGGTAAATATCATAATTGCCAAAATATTAATTACTGGTGTTTACTTTTTTTGGGTTTTTTGACCGTGACTGAATTAAATTTGAGGATTAATAAATAAGTTGAGGTGAGCTGTGGCTCGTTAAGGGTGGGTTTCTCAGCTGAAAATTTCTAATTAGATCGGGGAATAGTGGATGCAAGAACCTTCTGATTGGTTGTGAGCCCAACTAAGGATTGATATTCACAGTGGTGAGTAAATATATTCAAATTTAAGAAATACATTCAAGGATTTATGGGGAATAAAATTTGATCTAAGTTAAAGTGATCTAAAACCAGAAAAGAAGCCGAAAGAAAGTTTACATTTTGAGCAGAAGACTAATATTAAAATGATCTAAAGAAAATTTTAAAAACAGTGAAATATGACAATAAAATAATCAACAAATTTTTGATAAAAATAATTCAAACTTATAGAATAAAACAAAAAAATCAAAAAAAATCTTTCAAGATGAAAATTCGTTAATATAGTTGTCCAAATAATAAATACATTTTTAAATACATATTTTATAATTTATATATTATATAATTCCAGTTCTTACTGACTTTATTTTTTAATAAATTTAATTTGAAAAAGCAAAATTCGGTAGTTAAATGCTAAAATATATAATTTTATGAATTTAAAATATATATATTTGCAAAATCTCTTCATTTCTTAACTCTCCCCTTAAAGCACTTCATCATCTCAGTGGCAGGAAAAAAAATTTCATTTGATCGCATCACTATATAAATAATTATTAATTAATAGCTCTCCACGTTTTATGGCCAAGCTAATTTAAGGTCCATGCCTGATTCCAGTTCAAACCAACACAAACCGACAGTTACAGCTCAATATCGGCTTTCTGTTTTGCCTAAAACAAATCGTATTTAGCACATGTTTAACCTAGAACGTAAATAGTAATCTGATGGACGACTACGTAGGTACGTATGTACGTATTATAGGCTGCCAAGATGATTGGCGAGTGCCACTCTAGATAAGGAATCAACGTGATAAACAATGCAACCGGGTACTCTGAATAAATCATAAGTACACCTGATACTTGAGATAAATGTGCCTGGAAATAATAATAATGATAATTTAAAATGCTGCCAATAAAAATCAGTTTGAAACAGTAACTCAATCAGGCATTGTTCATTTTTGCAGTCCGTGTTAACCCAATTATTTCCATACAATTTATTTAGCATTTAACGAGCAAAAAAGCACCAATTGTTGATTGATTAGTTGGAAATACATAAAAAAGAGTATATATAACAATGGAGAAAAAGACTATCAATGACCATTCATGATGGGTTTTAGCTCCAAGTGCCAAATAGTGTTTACACAATAATTCGAAATTGATAAAGCTCTAATCAGGCGTCACTAAGCCGGTGCCGGAATGCTAATTGCAATTGATGCTCATAAATACAGCAGCAGCCAAGTCAATATTAGTAAATGGAAAATTCATAATCAGCCATTCGATTGAATCAATTTGTGATTTACAAATAGTTAACCGCAAACACAGGAAAAATTACTTGCACAATCATACACACAACACTCGATCTAGGGGGGCGTGTTATGCAATCGCATTAAAACCCAACTTAATTGGAATTATTCTACAACATTTCAGACTTAGCCACATTATAATATCGGCAGCAAAGTGCTGCAGCAGCAGCAGCGGCAGCCACAAATTGCAAATACGAACAAAATAATTAAATGCAAATTTTAATAAACACCGAAAAGATAATAAAACATGCTCTAAAACTACTACTACTACTATAACAGCAGCGAAATAAACGAATGTTTGCCACACGTTGAGAGCCATAAACTAATAAAATACTCGATGCTAAATTGCCCATGAAATGTTCACGTTTCGGCAGCATAATGCCAGTGCATAAAATTAAATGTAAATGATATGCAATAAACGTGAAATATGCATGAAAGGATTAGGCCAAGAGTCTTCTTTACCAGTATGAAAGCCAAAGGCAATAAATCAAAGCAAAAATTCATTAAATTTTCTTTCAGCATTCATATACCTACTTTCTATGCAAAATATCAACGATAAATAGCCAGCAATCAGAGCTCAAGTTGGAGAGAACATTAATATGAATAAATAAGAAATAAATTGTGAGAATCAGGAAAATGGAAACTGATTGCAGGGAATATTATAAATGTTTATGAGACATCCGGCATAGTTTTTAATAGGGAAAAGTACTTAGGAAATTATAAATGTAGAAACTATATAAATTAGTCTGAAAGCTTCAATTAAAACTTAATAAAGTTAAAAGCTTGAAGAGAAACAAATAAAATACAAGTTGTGGGAAATATTTACGATAAAAAGGGAACTGGTTAGAGATTGAAAAAATATGTTAATGCTTTACTATATTTATTATTTAAATTAAATTCAACTCATTAAAACTTGAACTTTAGAAGGGAAACCAAAATCACTTACAGATAACAAGGCAAGTCAAAAATATGGTGTAAATAAACAAAGGTTGCGATTAACTGAGTGGTACTATTAATTATATTTTTAAGTAATCATTAGTCAAAGCAACACGCAAACTAAAATCAAAACGACATAAACAAATAAATCAATGAAATAATGTACAATCAGGCAAACTCAATTGCAGCAATCGACTGGAAATGATTTTTGATTTGCTAGTTTTTGCTAGTGAGTATCTGCACCGAGAGAAATATATAACGATTTTAGCTTGAATTAAAATTTTATAAAAATATTTATTGCTTAGAAATTGCATGGCCTATGAATTTTTTAATATTATTTAAGAAAACCTACTTTAAGTACGTTTTTTCTCAGAGATAAAACCTATTTGCTATGATATTATATTTTCTAAGAATTTGAAATAAATTAAAATGGCAGAAATATATTTCATTAAAATGAATAATATATTTTAAATAAAATATATTTCAAGCTAAAAATTGTTTAAAATGTATATAAAGAGTTAGCAAAAGTCTTTTTTTCACCCATTCAAACATCTTCAAATTTACAATTTGAA
This sequence comes from Drosophila ogumai, assembly GCA_018904815.1. Classification (NCBI taxonomy): domain Eukaryota; kingdom Metazoa; phylum Arthropoda; class Insecta; order Diptera; family Drosophilidae; genus Drosophila; species Drosophila ogumai. The sequence continues at coordinate 16,488 of JAEIIJ010004943.1, forward strand.
ATATATTTTAATATAGAGTCTGCACTATTTTTTCTCTCAGTGCAGCTTGTCTCTGGGCGTCTCCGATCGCATTGTTTCAGCTGATTTGATTTTTTGCGGCGTCTTCACGTCAGAAGCGGTTCAGGCCAGACGCAGTTCAATCTGTGTCTCAATCTCAGCCCCAGACTCCGCCTCAGTCCCAGCCTCAGCCTAGGCTATGTCAGTCTGTCAGTCAGCTGGGCAGTTAGCCAGTTAGTTAGCCGGCTGGCAGTTCATTTATTCGACTTGAGTTTGTTTGAGTTGCCGTCTAGATAGACGTCGCAGTCGCCGCTTTTCGCTTTTCGGTCGCCGTCTCAGTCGTTGTCGGCGTAGCGGCGCTTCGTCCGCAGTTAACTTCTCGCTGTTAACGTGGCTATAATTGCAAGACGCAAGAAAGCAGTTTTAATTGTTGTAAACAAGCGCGCGAGTTCGGTTCACTTGGCAATAAAATATAATAAAAACGACCAAAGTTCTCCGCGAGTTGTTCAATCATCATTTGTTACTATTGTTGATAGAGGTCGTGAATTTTGTTTGGAACAAAAAAGTTTAAAAGTTGACGCCAAGTGTAAATAAACTAGCTAATAAATTGCTTAATTAGTAAAGTGTGAAATCATAAACAAGGCTAAAAAGTAGCCCTTAAATTAACTTATGAACTGTACTTTTTCATAAGTAAGAACTAATGAAAAGCTGACAAAAACGCTTCCTGCTTTTTATTATTGTTGTGTGTTTTTGTTTTGCTTTTTTTGCTGTCTCATCGTTAGAAGATTTTCTAGCAAAGAATTATATTTAAAAAGATTATGCTGAGGAAGAGAAAATAAAAAAAAAACAATACAATTTAAAGATTATCAATAACCGTAATAAATCAAGATTTATGTTTTGAATAAATCTTATATGAAATCTTTCAATTTTGTATTCAAATAAAACAAAAACCGGGAGACTTTTCCTTAATAAAATTATTTCATTATGCAAATAATGATAATATAATTCTTACTCTCTCAGTATTTTCAATGAATTGTTTGTTTTCTCTCTTTGTTTGATTCATTATAAATTCAAATTGATTTGTCAAAAACTTGCCCCTCTCTGTATAAATGTATATTCATATAAATATATACATGTACATTATCAATATTATCAGTTTCACTTTGTTCTAGTATTCCAAATCAGCCCCAATTTGTTTTGTATGCAAAGGCGTTGAGAGCGTAAATTTTTCCACTTGATTTATTCATTAAGTGCATACAGTTTCCGTCTGGTTTACTTAAATATATATATTTATATATATATAATAGGTATACATATATATGACCCGATATTGGTAGTGAAATTCAATAGGGTTCCCCAGTTTTAATTAATGTTTATAGATGCTGACAACAAGCGGCCTAATTGACTGTTGTTGAAGCTGTTCCATAAATAGAACAGTCGTTCACAAGTAAATGAGATGGGTGTGAGTGTTCCTTGGGGGTGTGGAAACGCATTTGAAATAAGGGTAAAGCTTAGTAATTATTAACTAAAATAAAATAAAGCTTTCGCTTTGAACGAAACTTTGTAAAAATTAACGATGAAACAGTCAAATTGTAATATTTTAATAGAAATGTTTAAATATGTAGAGTGTTCTATGGAGAAAACGTTTTATGAAATATATTTAAATAATAAATAAAGACCTAGTATAATATATTTTTTTTGTTGATTTTGAGAGTTGAGTTTATATAGAAAAATAATTTCAAGTTTTTATAAGGATTAAAAAAGAACTAAAAATATATTTTTTTCTAATACAACAATGACTACAAATTGCCTCAAAAAATTAAAAATTCCTTCTTTATTTATTTCCGTCTTAAACTTTTATGTTTACTTTTTTTCATAAATATTTGTTGTTGTTCAGTAACGTGTTAATCTTAAACCCTCATTAAGTAATTCTGTCGATTTAAAATGAGTGCCGTCAGGTCACACGTGGTGCTGCCTTGGATCGTACATTATATATACTCTATATAGTACACTCCTATCTATATGCACTTCACGTGTAATCGAGAATTAGCAGGGCAAACATGCAAAGATTTTACAGCCTCGAAAGTGGCAGAGATTAAACGAAACAGAGCAGAGCCAGGAATGTTTTCCCTCATTTCCACTTGGCAAATCAATAAACTGAACTCATACAGATAGACAGCCGAAGGAAGGCTAAGATAAATTCCCCCACAAGACAGCAAAAAACAGCAAATAAAAAATAAAAAAAAAAACATACAACAAATATGAATATATAAAAAAAAATGTGAAAAAAGAAGAGTTTTAATGCCAACGATCAATATTTGAACAACAAATCAGCAATGAGAGCGGCTGTATCTGCGAGATACAATTTTCTACTGGCCAGAGATGCGATGCGCGATGCGTAAGGCGAATGAATTAACACCGATGCGTTAACACAATTAGTTGAAAAGTGAAAAACGACATAAAGTAGGGAGCCGAGAGATTAAATAAAAAATAAAATCTATATGCCAGGCTCTGGGAGTGCCGACAAAAAGCGGCCCAGCAAATTTGCAACTTTACACTCGTCGGGCGTTTTCAGTCGCGAAATGAAGCTCCAGCATCGCGGCTGACTCGAAGAAATCTAAAAACAAACAACTGTGTCTAACTAAGAAATTATATAAATTTCAAAAGTGCTAAGAATATAATATTGAAAACAAAACATTCTAAGTCATGGCTGAATTGTTGAAAGCTCTCAACTTCACGGGTAACCTGCTGGCAGGTCTCGAAGACAACAGCGGCAGCAGCAATCTCACGGCTGCCACTACCACATCCGAAGGCCTCAATGCCACCACAACGGCCTTGAATGCCACCTCTACCACCACATCGGCGAATAGTGGCGAAAAACTCGATCTCGGCGGCTTCGATCTGCCGGGCAACTACTCCATACTCATTAACAAACTTGAGCAACTGGCCTTGGGCTTGGACTCGGCCCTGGGAAATTTCACCATCGATCGCCAGGAGGTCGAGATTAATCTGAGTGGTGCCACGGCCAACGATGTGGCAGATGTGGCTGACGATTTATTGGATGTACTGCCAGCAGCCAGGGCTCCACCGCCTCATATAGCCCATGGATCTAGGATATATACAGGCGACGATCAGCAGGATTTTGCCCATGTGGTCAGCGATATCTGGATTGGAGTTATCCTAACTCTGCTCATTGTCTTTGTGATATTCTTCATTTGTGCGTGTTTTGTGTATCACAAGTTTCAGCAGTGGAAGAATTCATGTAAGTTTAGGGTGTAATGGGGCGTATTCGTAATGTATAATAAAGTTTAAGCTAAGTAAGAGGGTTTTTGGGAAGAATATATAAGATAAAATTCATTTTTATATGGAAATATACAAAATATATCATATATCATCAATCAATATATCATAATATATATCATTATCAATATATCATAACCTATAAAAGATAAATATTACTTGACGGAGGGCTTACGAGGCGTATACTTGATGTGGACTTATAGAAAGCTAGAGAAAAACACTGCAAATTTTATTAAGGTATTAAAATCATTTTTGAATTTATTTATTCTCCGTTTTCTAATCTCTCTAACAAGAGATTTCTAAGCTTTAAATTACGTCAACATCAATAGATGAACAATCAGTCAATAATATTGCGATGAGCTAGCACAGTTTACATTTAATCTGTGCCCTCCATATTTACATACCTGACAAATCAAACATAAACAATTACTCACACAAAAGCCCATCCATGGCTTTAGCTATTGAAAATTCAAATTCAAAATTCGCGGTAATCCATAAATCAAATTGCAGAATCATTGGGGCTGAATTAAACGTCAGTTGGAAACCCGTTTAGACTTGGACTTTAGTGCGACGAGCGACGGTGAGTGGCGAGAGCAAAGCAAATAGCGCAACAAAAATACATAGAAGCCGATAAAAGCAAATAAACAAAAGTACCGAAAAGCAAAGTCTGCCGCAGGAAGCAACTTTTCCAAAACAAAAAGTCGGAAAAAGAAAACACAAAAAAAAAACAGCAGCAGCAGCAGCATAAAACAAAAACAAAACAATAAAGTCGGGAATGATTCACCTTCTCCGAAAAAGAGGGAATCGAAATTTCAGTTGGTATTTGTTTAGCACATTCCGCACAGACGGAGATCTTGTGACTTGGAAACAGGGGCGAAAAGCACAAGACATTTCACAGCTCTGGCCCCGGCTAATAAACAATGCATGATTGTATTCTATAAGCTGTCTGTTCGCCCCGACAATTTGCCCAAAATAATAATTAGAAGCCACAGAATGGGAGTCAAGGCACTTGAAAAAAACAATTAGAAATGAACCTTCAGATTAAGAGAATAAATAGAGCATTTATTTTTGGATTTATCTTTTATGATTTATTATATCTTTTATGATCTACTTAATAGAAAATGTTGTTTTAAATAAATGATACCCAAATAGAAGAATATTTTTTTTTTATTTTATAATTTAATGAAGAGAATTTCCAACCTTGCCAATATCAACTTAAATAATTTTCATATTAAATTGAACGTGTTCTGTTGGTAAAAATTAAATTTTCTTCCTTTTCCCCAGTGTAAACCCCAATCCTAATCATATTTTGTCCGGTTTTAGCTTTGCTATAAATTATACCGCAATTAGGCCAATAAATTGCCAACTACACATTGATTAAACAGGGAGGTGGAAAACATTCTACCAGACAATGCGTTTCGGCCCCTTATCTTTGGAGGAACCCCTTGTGCCATTGTCTTTGCCGTTGGCCGCCTTCAAAAACAAACATAACGTTTCCAGTTAATTAAAGTTGCAGTCAAGTGGCCCACTTGGAGGAGAGGGATTCTCGAGCACTTGCCGGCGCTGTTGTTTACATTTGCCAACAGCTCGAGCGGCGCTCTGTCGCTCTATTACACTGCAAATTTGTGTTAATTAATTAAAGTTCTCCTGTCCAGTCCAGTTCAGTCTCCGGCCCATTGCTGCTGCTGTCAATTGTTTGCTTACGGTCAAAATGGCTGCTGGCTAATTTCTTTCGTTCGTTCACACAGTCGTTCAGCTTCAATTGAGCCCAAGTCAATTGCCTCGATAAGGGGCGAATGTAAGTCAAGTGCAGGCAGTCAAAGACCTCGAGTGCTAATAGGTTCAAGCAAACATTCTGGCCTGGCTAAAATAAATATCTAAGTAACCTCTTCAGTGATAAGGCCTAGCGCAATAACATTTGTGTTGCCATCAGGATGAGAATTTTGTACAAATGAAAAATAATAAATAACAGGAAGAAGCATTGAACAAACATAGAAAGGCGTAACAAAAGTAGAGCAGAATATTAATTATACATAAATATACCATTTTAAAAAAGGGATTATAGTTGAAACAGAAAAATTATACTTCTATTTTTATAGGTATTAAACCACACTTTCATTATTTACTTAATACATTTCCAATTTCTAAAGTAAACATTATTAAAAATTGAAATAAATTTACATTTTTGTATACTAAAGGCTAAATAATTCTAATTTCAATCTATTTTTACTTATAATTAGCTGCTTGATTTTTTGTACAATTTCTACCGTATAAACCACAAAAAATATATAACCTAGCAACCAGGCAAAGTCAACAGTCGGATGCGAAATACTTTTCGGCCCAAGCCACACCCCTCCTCTATTGACAATAACTTTTTGCGGTACTTTTTAAACATCACTTTTTTTTTTTTTGTAGTTATCCAATGCTCAGACACGTTTTTGAGAAAGCTGCTTGAACAATGTCTATTTTTATTTATATTTATATAGTATTCAACTGCCTTATCGAACGATTTAAATATCAATATGTGTTCTGCACTTGTATAAAGTTCATTAAATTCCGTTTTCTTTTTGGCGAAATAAAGAAAGATTCTTTATCAAGCGGCGAAACGTCATTCATGTACGCGCAGACAACAGTGCGTATGAGTGACGGGTCGTGACATGGCGCTCGTTTCGGTTCACGGCTGTTTAATTTCCTTTTAATGAGTTGTTTATCTTTGTGTTTGTTGTTGGACATTACTGGCTACCGCCAACGTCATTGTTGCGGGCATCGCATTGTTATTATTTTAACTGATTTGCCTCCCAATTTGCTGCTGTTGCCGTTGCTCTGGCCTGGGCCACTTATTGTTTTAAGCTGACACCCTTCACTGGGTTTTGCTTGGTTAAAGGCTTTAAATAGTAAATAAATGTATGCTTAATATTTGCATGCGGCCAAGACCTTTAAGCTGTATATCATATGCTGACGCTTTGGTGGCTTTGTGTTTGATGGACAGGCCAAGATATGTGAGCTGCTACGGAGTTCGTAGAACCCAAAGTTTTGCGAAAATTGGGTTATTCTTCTAAGGAAAGTTTTTGAGTTTTAATCAAAGAAAATATATATATTTTATCAGAAAAATTATCTCTCTTTATTAAATTTTTTTACCAGACTTATAATTCAATAAAATTAAGTTCTTAGCAGCCATAAGCCATAAACCATAACCAATTACCCGAAGTGCCGATATTTCCCTATAAAGATAAAACATTCAATAAGCTCAATGAGCATTAAACCCCTTAAAATAAACCGCCCTAAATAGGCTCGTAAAATATTTATTAATAGAAATCTTTATCGGCAGGCACACACACCTTTTTCCCTAATCGAAATCCATTTCCAATCGAGTGCAAACTTTGCAGGTAAACTTTTAGAGAACAAAGCCGCATTTAGCAAAGGTTAATTAAAACAAACGAAAACGCCTGCTGCTACCGTTTTAGCCAACATGGCTGCGCCGCAAAATATAAAACTTGGCAATTTGTTAATTAAATTAGGCACTTTGAGTGTGATTGAATTTGCAAATGTAATTAACATTCGCCGTGCTCCAGCAGGGTTTATTAAAGTGCAAATTGCATTGGCAATGGCGATGCATCATCATCATCATCATTATCATCAGGGCCAATGTCCACTTGGCTCTCCGATTCGGCTCCGACTTTCTCTTCGATTCCTCTAAATCCGCGATGGATTCGCAATAAGCTGATTTATATAATGCAGCAGTTTGGAGCCAACGTTGACGTCAATGCAGAACGCTTTTCATGGCAGACAACAAAGCCGTAAGCTGCTTATGAATGTATATTCCCCTTCAGGATCAAGACTTTAAGCGCGCATACAAAGGTATATATATGCAAATGGTATTTGTTGTTTTCAATTTGTGGCTAAAATTGAATCGAAGCGCGAAATTCGCATAAATATGCTAACTGAAGCGGGCCCAAAAATGTTGCGCAAATTAGCAGCAGTAACTAAAATGGCAGTTTGCATTTGTATTAGTAATGAGCGTAATAAGCCAAGTACTAATCAGTAATCGTTAAGGTTAGGTAGACTTCTAAGATACTGTGGATTAAAAGTAATACAAAATCAAGACTGCAGATGTTTTTTATATACAAATATTTCAATAAACTGATAAATGGGTTTTTATAGTTATGAAATATGTAAATAAGCAAGTAAATATTGGGAATTCAACAGAAACTTGATAAAAAGGATCAGTTAAGAATACTTACTCTAAATAATATAATGTTGTTTAATTAAACAATAGTTTAAGGTCCTCTAAAATAGTCTTTACCATTTACTGATGCCTAATAATATATTGAAGGGATAACCAATAAATATCCTCCTGTTCCTATTCATTTATCCTTAAAGAATTAGAACCATAACACATTCAATAGGCACATTCAGGCGCCAAATTTCTCACCGTATCAATCATGATCCCGGACAAACACAGATACCCCAATTACCCTTTAATTGCCTTAAATGAATGGCCGCAGAAAACAAAATCCCCCTATCCCCAATGGGCCTATGCCACCATGACTCCATTTTATCGACCGCAGGGCTCGAACCAATCGACATGATGCTTCAGTTTATAAGCCACAAAACGTGTTGGATTTGTTTCAATGGCGCTAATTGCTTAATTGAAACTGTTTTTGCATTGGCAAGCAGTAGTATTGGACTAACTGTAAAGCTATAGACATGTGTTCGAGCCGCCCCCTCACCTCTTTCACATCTACATTTATTACGCCCCCGCATCGGTCCCGCACTTACTTGTCGGCATAGCGAAATGTCAATTAGTATTTGGTTGCTAAAAGCCAAAAAGGCAGCAGCAGCAGCAGTGGCAGTAACACCAGCAATAACAACGAATTAGCTTGAACCCTCTCTCACACATGTCATGCTGTCGTATACGTAATATACATTTTGATTAGCGTTACGTATACGACGCGTTTGGCATGCGATTCGACGAATTTCGGCTAGGGAATATATCGAATCGATGCCACTCCCAGATTGCGCATATATTTTAATTGCAAATTTTCTCGGACTGGACTGCATCATAATTGGGCAGCATATTTCAATAATTGAAGCGCGCTATATTTTTAATTAGTTAAATGCGCGTTTAATTAGCTTTATAAATTATGCACATTCAGCGGTTAGTTGCAGCCTCCCTCTCTCTCCCTCTCGCACGCCCTTAGGTCCTTGAATGTGTATATATCCCTCTCACACTCCACTTGAGCCCTGTGGGAGCTGACTTTGAGCGTTTTTTTTTACAATTATGAATATTTGTTTGTTCGACAGGCACGACAGGCCGCACTGTTGTTGTTTCGTCGCTGCTCTGATTTATTTATGCATTTGGCTGTATATTTTTTTGCCTTAATATCCATTTTTTGCCAATCCTACTTTGTTTGTTTGTTTATGTGCCATTTCACTGTCGACGGGAAATGAACTCGAATGAATTTTTTATTTATTAACGATTGCATGATTTATGGATAAATAATTTTTAATGCATTTCGTGTGGATTGGCTGTGAGGGCTGTCAGCAGGACTTATGAATAAAAATTAACGCTAACGCCGATGTAATAGTCCTGGTAAATACGTAAATCAATTGATGCGTTCCAAGAAAGTGGAATTCCTGGCGTTGCGAAATATTTAATCAGTCAATTATAATGCGTTTGTCAAGAATTAATTTACTGTTAATTTGATTTTGCGGTTCTCTACATTTTAATCACATTAATTCAGTTCAATTAATTAAAATTCTGCTGAAACCAATGACTTATTCATGCGGAGGACAAAGATGGACATCTAACCATCACCAATAAGGTTTTTGTGATATAGAAATTGATAAAGTTGATTAATAAAATGATTAATTAAGTTAATAAATAATTTTTTTCTTATTTTGTACAGATATTTATGATAAATAAGCTTTCGAAACAGTTAAATTATTCCTCAAATCTTTACAATTTCACATTTAAACCTAATTTAAACTTATAATTTATTTTCACTTAAATATTATACTTAAAAACCATAACCATTTTATATTTAAATGTATAAACACATATAATATTTCCAAAGACAAATGACTTTGATTAAATCAATTTCAAAATTTATCATGCATACGCACCGTTGGCAGATTTAAACACTTTAAATGCCGCGCGCTTTCTTGAGTGTTGGAAAACTTCTCATCGCCGCTCTCTCACCGTACTTACGCACACAAGCGCAAGCGGCGATGGCAAAGCGGCTCACACAAAAAGAGATGAGGACGCTGCGCAAACAAATCAACATAAGCCAAGCGCCAACACAAACAAAAACACACGCTCCTTAGAACGGAGAGCGGCAGAGAGACAGAACAAAAGAGCGAAGCGGCTAACCAACAACAACAACAAAACGTGTTCAGTTGCAAGTTAACGACCGCAGCAAGAATGCAGAAGAAACGCAGCAGCAGAGAGACTTGGCAAAGAAAAACACAAGCCAGCGGGAGAGAGGCAGACGGCCAGATAGAGAGAGATGAAGAAAGAAGAGAGTGCACACCGAGAGAAATCATGGATGGGGGTTCTAAGTCGATTTAATTTGTACCTTTTGCGAGGTTTTTCTCACTCCATTAATGTCAATCATCAGAAATTTTATTTAATTTTATCATTTCCGATTAAGACTTACTCTGAATTCAATTTCTCTCAGTGCCTATCCAGAACAAAGTCGATGTCAGTGCGTAATTGTATTAGTGGCAAAAGTCGCTGCCTCTGCCGCTGCCGGCGTCGACATCACATCGTGTGGCTTTTATGGGTAGTTTTAAAATTAACCACACCGAAAAGAAACAGCAAAAAGAAGGAAAGAGCGGAATAAGAACAGAAGAAGCCAAAGTCTGGGGCTGAGACAAGAGAATGGAGCGAAATTCAATTAAAAGCCAGCAACATAAAAGTGTAAAAATGCTGACGAGACAAGCCGAAAACAAAACAAAACAAAAAGAGCAGGCCTGATCGCCACACAGACACAGCCACAGCCACAGCCAAGCAAGCTGAGACACACACACGCTTACTGACTGCTGACTGTACAACGGGGCGTATACTCGCTTTTTTTCAGCGCTTTGCTTTCCTCAATCGCCAGCCTCAAATAATGTGTATACGTACAGTTTTTTGCTCGCTTTTTTACACGCTTTCTACACCAAAAAACGGCGACAACAAAAGTCGCCACACTTAATTTGCATATTTTCGCACACCAGCATGAACAACTTCCGTTCATATATGTGTGTGAGAGTGTGTGTTCTCTGTCACGTTGACTATCTTTTCGGTTTTCTTTCTTTCTTTTTGTTTCATTTTTTTTTTTTGTTTTTATTTTTGCACAATCTCCCAAACAAAGCACGCGGTACCACGCGTCGTATGCGTAATATTGCATTTCAAGCTCATACTTTTTTATTCTCTTTTATTCGCTGATTTTAGCATTTTTTGTTGGGCTGCGCTTTTGTTTGAAAACCAGAACAAAATAAATTGTCATTGCAGCGGTGCAGATGATAAGCATATGGCCAAAAATGCCACAATAGTGAGAGACCAAAGAAATTGGTTTTCGTTCGGATAAGAATTCATATGCGAAATGAAAATGTCACTCATAAAAATTGGAAAACCTGATATCAGTATCTACTTACTTTAAAAACAAAACCAACTTTTTAAGAATATTTGTGTAAACATTAAATATTATTATATTAAATGGGATCCATGGCAAAGGATATGCGAACTACCAGTCCTAAGCATCCTATCACCAAGAAATAATATTCTAAATTAATTAAATTTAACCATGATATCGTCGAGTAGAGAAACCCAAAATTAATTATGCAGTAGGGTTGATTTATTTAGTTAGATATTCCTAATCCCTACGAGATGCAGAGTTCAACGATCGTTTAGGGGATAGCCTCTTCCACCTGGATCTTTCGGCATAAATCACTCTCGCTCCGGTACGCTCTCCCACTTGGCCATTTGTCGTCTGCCTTTATTTATCTCTCTCTCACATATCAACCCCTTGGCACTATGAAATGAACCCGAGTACAACCCCATTACAAATGACAAACTGCCTCGGCCGCCCGACATTTACTCTCCGGCAGCGTCCACCCCAATCCTCTCGAGCAATAGTTGAAAGTGCTGAAAAATTGACAAGGGCTGCAGCAGCAGTAGCTGTAGCAACGGCAGCAGCAGCTGCCTTTTGTTGTTCTGGCCCATAAACATAAAGCATAAAAGTCGCAAAACACACACACACACCCCATTCAGGTAATTGCAATTTCGGGGGTTGAAGTACTTACAAGGCGCAACAATTTGCATTAAATTCGGTATCAAATTAACATCAATAAAGTGAAATTATAAAGTATATATATATATATATTCATAGAAATCTCTTAGATGCTACACAGAATGAGAAGAAGCTGCCACAAAAATTCAATTTACAAAAATTTGCTCTCTTTGACCTTTTGCATTGTCTTTCCTATAATTCGAGAAAATAATTAAGTAATTATATCTAAATGTAAATACAATTTAAATTATAGTAGCTATTGCTGAGATAGAGAGCAATTTGTTTTTCTTAAAATTAATATTTAAAATTAAATTATATTTGTTTTGGAATTTCGAGTATATAAGTTTGGAGATTTTTGTATAAATTGCATTAAAAAATGACTTGCAATTGATATTAAAAGAAATTGTGAAATAATCTTCAGGGAATGGGCAAGGAAATGTTTGCAAATAAGCATTGTGCGCTATTTGTTTAGAAATACGATATATTTCTCGGATATTGAAGCCCTGATAAGGGTTTGTTTACGAATTATTCATGGGGAAACCATTGATTGAGAGACTTCAGAGGAAATTTGAGCTTCAATGAGTGAATTTCGCAGAAGTATTTATCTTAAATTTTTAAGTTTACCTAACTAGTTATTGGTATTGTATTTTTTTTCTTTTTTACATAAGTAGTTTAACTTATTTTGTTCACAAAAGTTGCTCTGTCTATGTAGAAAAATATATTTATATATATATATTTGCAGTCTCTTGCTTGATTCGTATTCAAAATATCAATTTCTTTTAAAAAGTAGTCTTTTCTGTGTTCTTTGTGGTTTACATGTTTATCATTCACACCTCTTCGTTACGGTAAATATATGATATAAATAGTGTGTATAAAAAATACTTGATCCCTGCTGCAAGATTTGCATTTAAACTCCAAAAACAGATCAAAATTGCGAGGTGTACGCTATGCTAGAGGCAATGATGTTTCCACCATCATTTCCAAGTACAGAGTGGCTTGTCTTAAAAGGTAATGAGTAGTAAGAAGTGTTGCTCCTAATCCTGAAACTTAAGTCTTTAGATTTCCGCCTGCTGACCCACGACTGTGAAGTAGCTGGTGATTTTGCGATTCGCCTTTGTCTTGTCGCCCGCCGAGGCAGTCGAGCTGGACAGCGCGTTCTCCTTCTCAGGCGTGATCTCCTCGTCGTCTTCGTGGCTAGGAGCGGGCTCCATTTGCATAGACAACGTGACTTGAACCTGGGCACGCCCTGCTCCGGCATCTGCTGGCAGTTTTACAGCATCCAACTTGACCTGAGATGATGACTCCTCGGCTATTTCCGGCAATGTACTCAAACTGCGCTTCAGATCGTCCAGTAACTTCTCCTGGGCCGCGATCTTCTGCTGCAGCTTCTCGCGTCGCGGTCGTCGCGGCGCCGCTTTGGCTTTGGGTTGCGGATGCTTCTCCTGCTCCTTTGGCTGCTCTTTTGCCAACTTTTTCTTCTCAGCTTTGGCAGGTCCAGATCCTGAGCTCTTCTCCTCCTTCTTGCCGTGCTCACGCTCCTGGTGACGCGCCAGATTAACTCTAGAAGAGTAGCCACGCTGACAAGAATCACAACTGTAGGGTTTCTCCCCGGTATGCCTGCGCATGTGCACCCGCATATCGATCTTCCTAGCAAAGCGCTTGTCACACAGCTCGCACTGAATGGGCTTGTCGCCGAGATGCGTGCGTCGATGGACCACAAGGTTTTGACGCGCCCGGAAAGCCTTGCTGCAGATGTCACAGCTGTACGGCTTTTCACCTGTATGAATTCGGACATGGATGGATAGATCGGAGCTGCGAACGAATCCCTTGTTGCACTTGTCGCACTTGTAGCGCTTGTCGTTCTTGTGGTGACGCATGTGGAGCGACAAATCCTGCTTGGTGGCCAAGGGCATCGAACAAATCTCACACTTAAAGGCCTTTTCGCTGCGATGGCGCAGTTGATGCTCAACCAGGCGCATCTTCAAGCGAAAAGCCTTGCCGCACTGTCCACAAACGTAGGGCTTCTCGCCGGTATGAAGGCGCAAGTGATCCTGCATCCGGGAGAAGCGTTTGAACGTCTTGCCGCAGAAATTACAGGTGTGTATGCCGCCCCCGGTTCCATTGTGTTGCGATTCCTCAGAAGACTCCCGCTTAATCGACGTGAAACTGTCATCCGTGGAGCTGGTGTTTGGTGAAACTGTGGCCGATGACTCCTCATCCAACTCTGGCTCCTCCCCTTCGTCGTCCTCCTCTTCATCCTTAATATCCACTACGTAGTCCACAAAGTTGCGGCTTTTGCGCCTGCGTCGCTCTGTGGTGTCAGACTCCTCCTTAATTTCTTTGTCTTCCAACGGGACGGGTATGGGCGTTGGCGATTTGTGCTCTTTGCGGTTGCGCTTGCGCTTGGATGGATTAAGATTTGGCTCCTGCAAGAAAATTAAGTTCTTAAGGCGTTTGTCAAGGACATGACATCGTTTAAACTTACTGGTGATGGCTGCTTCTCCTTCTCTGATATCCCCGGTGGTTTCTGCTGGTCATCCGTATTTGATTTCTCTGGCTGCTGAGACTTTTTTAATTTTTCCGGCTGCAGAGGCTCCTTTACTTCTTTTGGCTGGTGAGTTTTCTCAACTAAAGGCTCCTTGAGTTCTGGAAGCTTTTGCTCTTCTTCAATTTTCTTTGGCGGCTGAGAATCTTCCTCCATTTTCTCTGATTTATCCTCAATGGAAGCATTCCCTCGTGGATGTTTTTTCTTGTCTGCATTCTTTACTTGCTGCTGGGAGCTGGGGCCCTGATCCTCTGCTGCTTTCTTTACCGACTGCTTCTGCTCTTTCTCATCATGTTTGGGTTTCTTTGTCTCCTTTGGTTCTTCAGCAGCTATTTCCATCGGCTGTGGTTGCTCCGACTTAGGTTGATCCTTCTCCGGTTTCACAGGCTGCAGCTGCATCATTTCAGCTATATCCCGATTCTTTGTTTTCTCGGGCTTGGCGCGTTTCCTGCCCCGTTTGTTGGTCGCTGTGGGCAGCTTAATGATCATCTTGCTGACTTTGGGACTGCTCGTCTTCTTGACCCTCTCGGCCGCTATCTCCGCCACCATGGCGCTTATCATATGGAGACCTTCCTCGTCGTTAGACGCCACCACATTGCCGTTGGATGTCGTATTCGTTGGCGGTTCCTTGACATCCTGCTCGGGCGGCGGGGTCTCTGGAGCCGGGATGGGAAGCTGTAGCTGCTGGTTGGACTTTCCCAAGACCAAAACCCCCGGAATGGTGACCATGGCCAGCGGCGGCAGATCGCTGGGCTCCTCCTTGGGCACCAGCAGCAGTTTGAAATAACCATGCTGCTGGCTAAGATGCTCCTGGAAATGCTGCTGGTCCACAAACTGTGAGTTGCAGGCGAGGCACAGCTGAAGCAGGGACTCGCCCTGCATGAGCAGCTGGGCGCAGGGCTTGAGTTGGCTCAGATCCTCTGGCCGGAGGTTTAGAGGATTAGAAACTGCAGGTGAATCCTCCTCGGGGCTGACGAGCTTAGTCCGACCACGCTTCCGCTTAGGCTTCTCAGCATGCTCCTTCTGGAAGTGCCGCGAGAGAACCACACTGTCGCCGTAGTGATGGCTGCACTGGGTGCAGCTGTAGATAAAGCTGCGCGCCTTCTCGTCGGCCAGAACCTGGGCGGCCACCAAGGAGGCGACGCCTGCGCTAGACGCAACGGAGCCGACGCTGGAGGCCTGCGAACTCACAGAGGCACGGCGTCCGGATTTGCCGCGTGCCTTGCGTTTGGTGGCCACCTTTCCGGATTTTATTGTTCCAATCTCAGACTTCTCCTCCGCCTCCTTCTTCACCACGCCATTCGCTTTACCGTTACTGACCTGCGCTTCTCTTTCCTCCTGCTTTGTTGTTGTTGTTATCTTGGTCTTGGCCTTGGCCTCTTCCTCTTCTTCGCGCACCAAGCGAATGCGTTGCGCCTCCAGCTCCGCCTCGTCCTCGCTGTCGATCTGTAGCACCACATCGTCGGGCAGATCTAGATCTTCCTCTTCTTCCTCCTCTTCATCCATGTCCATGTCGGACTCCTCGGAGTCGTCATTGTCGTTGCCGTTTTTCTTCATCGTTTGCAGCGGCCCAGCAACATTTGTCATTTTCAGCATGCCTGGCGAAACGCGAACGCTTAGTTTTCTTTTAACAAATCGGAATAAAGCCGGAGAGCGAATAAAAGGCAACAGAAATTACAAAAACTCGAAAATACAAAAACTGCGGCGCAGCGTTGAGAACAAATCCACCGACGCCGCTCTCTCAACCAGTGCTGCCACTTTAGCAAGTTAATTGCTAGATCTGGAAACTTAAAAATATGAGCCAACTTTTTTGTTTATATATCTAGGTATATTTATCAAATTTGGAAAATTTATAGAGGGGTAAAAAAAATGTGTATTTTAACCTATTTTATTTTTAAAATTTTCCACCCCTTTGAAATTGTTATCATCTTATATTTCCCAAAATATCTCTTTAGCTTGGGATATTCTGGCAGCACTGACCGGCGCCTCTCTCAGGCAGTGCTCTCTCTCTCTTTCATCTGGCTGCGCGTTTTTTACCCTTGTTGTGTTCGTGTGCGTGCAAAATCTCCTGCTTATGTGTGTGTGAGCGTGATCGCTTGCAACACTGTTTTCTCTCTTTAGACTAGTGCTGGAAAGTGTTTCCCCCTCAGGGTAGTGTTGCCGGTCGGAGAGGTTTAACGGCGCTCAAATATAAACAACAAAATGGGGGAAAGCAATGGGCAAAGTTAAAATAAAAGAACATCTGCCGCTGCCTCTAATGTCCTTTTGATGGATATTCGACTTTTGGCCAAAGCTGCGTCTGCAAACTATTTGTTTATTCCGTTCGCGTGCTCAATTGGCACGTCTTTGGCTGTGCACTTCTTTTGCTCAAATTTTTCTCGCATTTTTCTCTTTGCTTCCGTTTGCACTACTTCTTGGGCTGTCTAACGGTTCTGTCGACGCCATTGCTACCCATTTTAGAGTTTGAAAATTTAATTTAGGATCACTAGATTTTTATGGATTAAATGAAATTAATATAAAAATTATTTTAAAGTTTAGTTTTATAGAAACTGTATCCTTGGGACATATTTATAAAATTTCTCTATATATTTCCACTTTCTTTATAGTCGATCCTACCACATTTTCTTGTTGGTAACTGGCAGCACTCTTCGTGCAATATTTTTCGCTCTTTGTTTTTTTAGTGGAACACACTTCGACTACATTGTTTGCCCGCATTTTCGTAACGGCGGCAACATGTGCAAAAGTCAATTTGAAAATTGCCGCAACTGCCGCACAACCGCCCAATAGGCAGGAAAGTGGTACTTTGTGGTTTAAGGCCTGTCTCCCCAGTTGCCTCACACACTGGCGTCCATAAACAAGCGACCCCACAGCCCGCCTGGAAGTTGTTTATATTGTTTTTAATAACATTCAGCGTTCGGGCGCACAGGCACCATGTGTGGCTTGCATTTTATAAATTACACTAACTTTTTTCTCTCCTTTTGTCTACGCACGCCGTTTGCATTTTATGTATTAGTTGAACTTTCAGCAGGTTCAATGTTCATAAATCAAATGCCTTAGCAGCAGTTACTCAAATTAAATGGCACAAGTCGGATGTTTATTTTTATTTAAAAAAATATTGTAATTTGAAGTTTAACAGTCCAGAAACAGTGGTTAAATTATCTTTTATTTTATGATAAAAAAAATATAATAAAATACGAAAATCTTATTGTAATAAATTTTTTAATACGTTTAATGAATACCGTCCTCCTGAAACATCTATATTTAAGAAAGTATTTATTGTATGAAAGGATATTTATTAAAAGGACGTGAAATTTTGAGCCGACTTGTGTTACCAAGTACCCTTGGTTGTGACCTTGGTTTAAAGTCCTATTTCTCCTTGTATTCACATTGGCTAGTCTGCATTGATCTGATAGATTAATTTAGATAATATTCTGGTGATGCTACTACATATAGCGATTAACCACATCGAGCAGCCAGATGAATATGGTGGGCGGCTGCTTCATCTCCGTTGGAATGGCATAGCGTCTGGAGTTGATAAAAATGGCCCGACCTTCATTGTCGCTGTATCGCAACTTTCGAGTGGATCGTGCCACCCCGTTTTTGGCCCCGGATGGAGTGCTCTGCTTCCGGGAACTGCTGGAACTGTTGCAGCTGCCGCAACTGAAGGAGAGAACCTTTTTGATCTTTAATAGAAACTTGGCTATAATTGGGGTATTAGACTTGGCGTTGCATTTCTGACAGCTACCACCCTTGGACCAAAAGTGATGGGATCTTTCCGACGAACGTTCACAGCAACTACTCCTCCCGCTGGTAACATGACAAATAGCGAAGGCAAGGAACAGCAAGCCGAACGCAATGGCCACTGCCACCTGGATGTTCCGATCGGCGTTTTTGAGTTCCACCAGCAGCTTGACGAAGTGATAGACCAACGTTACCCAAAAACTGATGGTGAAGAGTGCAAAGAAGCTGGAGGAGAGAGAGGAGAGCCCGGTGTCTGGTTGATTTAATTTGAAAAAATATATATACCCACATTAGCACGCAGCAGACCTCCAGGAGGAGCATGACATAGAAGTTCAGTTGTCCGCCGTCATCATGCCTGGGTATGGGACAAGAGGAGTCTGTACAGGGTGCTTCCCTCCAGGGGCTCCATTCATCAGGAACATCTGGATAGCTTCCTTGCCTCTCGCCATAACCAGGAGACCCACTTTGCCGAGCTGGTAGACCTGGATAAGCACTTGGCCCACCTGTTCCAGTTAAGCCCAGGCTGGGAATAGTTAGCGACCCTGGTAAGCTCTCCGGTGGAATGCCATGGTCATCCCTGCATTCAGCAGCGCAGCCAGTGCCATAGCCACAATCTTCGTCGCACTGCCGGTCTAAAGAGCAGCGAGTGGCGGCTTTCATGTAGGAAGCAAAACCCATAGTATTCCTGGCCTTTGTTCGTCCCTCCGGACGATGACAGCAGCCAGTTTCCGGAGTGCTGTCCCTGGGCTCAGACTCCACGCTCTCCCTCTCATCATACGTGGTCAAAGGCAAGCTAGTGTGACTACTATCATCGCCGAAACGCAAGCCGCCTGCCTTTGGGACGCTGGGTACCTCGCCCTCGGCTGAGGTCTTGGAAACTGCGTCGGTCTTAGTGTCATTGATTAATTCCTTCTTGCCGAATCGCAGGCCCCCAGGTATGACCTCATCATTATCATCGAGATTCACGGCTTTGCCCTTGCCTTCCTGGTCATCGGGTAGGATCCGCAGACTTGGCAGAGGCCCCTCCATTCGGGAAATTCTACGAACACTTTTGCCGAGAACAGAGGACATGGTCGATGGACATTTTCTGCATCTGCGACTGGCCTTCGGCTTAGCCGATGGCAAGTTGCCGCCGCCGTTCTCCATGCAACACTTAGAGCAGGAACCTGGGTGTATGGGCTTGGAATCTGTTGACCGGTCGGAACTGACAAAATGAAATGAACTGGACCTCAAAACGAACTAAACAGATGACTTAACGGAGTTGTGGCATTAAGGTTACTTAGATTTTTGTATAAAATACAAATAAAACAATACATTTACCATAATGTTAAGCAAACCCACCTCATATAGCTGTCTTACAGCCTTAATTTGGGTTTATCTCACGGTTTTATGTCTTAAGCACAGCCCAAAGTAATATTTTGCAAATTCAAATTGAATTTGCTGTGGGGCCAACCAACATAAACAGAGACTAAATTTGATGTACGGTTATATAATTTAGTTTTTCTTTTTGGGGAAATGCGACTTTCGTGACAGTCAGTGCCATTGCCTGGCTCCTTCCCCCTCTAACCAATCGAGTTGTGGGAGCGGGAGGGAACGAGATAGAATGTAAACGGCACGGGAAATGAAATATTCGCAAACAAATAGACACACTTATTACTTTTTCGTCCTGGCTGCTGGATGTTGGATGCTCCTGGCGCGTGTTTCGTTTACTCTGGCTAAAAGATGCTGAAGATGTCTTCATGTTGTCGGTTGTGTCCTTTTTATTGTTGTTCTGCCTTCCACTGACATGCCGCAATTTTTCTTCATTTCGGTTTTTCGTGTGCAAAGACACCACCGCCAAGAAACGTAGGGGCCTTAGGACGAAGGTTGAAGCTGGACCTACCCATGAGATGGATGGGTTGTCTTGCTAATAATTTAGCAGTTAGTTTTAATGCGCTACAGTTGCTGATGATGGGACATTTGTCCCGAGAACATTCTTGGGAAAATGAAGCGACAAAATTTAATGTCGAGCCTATAGGATGGTAGTAACTATCTTTGGTATTTGAAAATAGGGCAATTTTGAAATTTGTATTTTACTTAAAATAAAAGAGAAAAAATTGTACTTTTTATTTTCTAAAAAAATATCAATTTTAAGCCAACAAAATCCAGGTTTGATCATTTTTCTTCTTACCAAATCCAGGTTACATAATTTTTTAAATAGTTTATTAGTTAATTGTAAAGAAAAATGGTAAAAAACAATTATAAGTCCTTAAAATAGGCGCAATATAAAAATATTGATTTAAATAAATCAATAATATTAAAAAAAAAACTATTCTTAATACATAAACATTTATAAAATGTCGTTTAAATTGATTATTTTCAATGATAAATTTTCTATTTAAATTTAATTAAATCCTTAAGTAAAATATTCATTATTATGTATATGCCACCAAAAATAAAATTCTAAAAAATAAAATTAAATCCAAATAATCCTTCTAAGTGGTAGGCCACTTACAAGTCTCTAAGATCCAATTAATGCCACATTTTGGCCAGATCCTGGCCCTGGGCAACATCATTTTTCTTGTGTCCGGCTCAAAGAAAACAATGCAATTCTGACATGCGTTTAGTTTTCGGGCCTAAAACATTCATTCTTTCTATACAAATATTTTTCTCTTATTTTTTCCCCAAGCCGACACGTGTTTTTTGCCAAGAACGCAGAATGGTATTTTGCATGCTCGCCTCTACAAGAGTTTAATTAGTTAAACAAAGAGCAGAGGCTGGCACAGCAGACAGGGCCATAAGTTAGCCGAACAAACCACCTGGCCCTGACCCTTGACATGGATCAGACTCCATTGTTGGATGCCCGAATCTCCGGATTCCAGTGGGAGGCATAGGTAGCATTTAACGCCTGTCTTCACAAGTCCCCCGGCATTGTCTGGCAGCCACAACTTCAAATATAAAGTTCTTTGGGGGGATTGGGGGATGTGCCTGGGGCTTCGGTCTTGGGGCAGGACTGCCTAACAGGTGGCAAAGGGGGAAGCGAAACAGTCATAATAATGTTTCAAGGCCGCTTTGGCCCCAGGCGTAGACATTGGGGAGAAATTTAAACGGCAATTTGGTGCCGTGTTTACCAACCCCAAGGGCAAGGACGAGGGCAGGATGTGGAGGATACGCAGGCAAAGGACGATGGCAGCAGCAGCATCCAAAAATGTGGGCTGAACTTTTATTTTTTGGCTCTTCTTCTCTCCTCCTTTTTGGGGGAGGCGGCGTGGCATAAACTGCTTACGTGCCTGGCAAGTCTGTCTGGTAGCCATTTACACTGGGAAAAAATATATTAAATTAACCTGACAAGAAAAATAAACCATTTAGTGCAGAAAGGATACGTTTTTGAAGCACACTTTGCTACCGAAAAATCAATGTGCTTTATCGTAAATAAACCAATAAACTTAACTTATTGAATACATTTTCTCTCAGTGCTTCTTACCCCAAGAGCGACCTTTTTTCCACCCAATATTCCCCACATTTTTTCGCTTCAGTCTGCTGGCAGGCATGTCGCCATTTCCATCGTCCTCATCCTGGGCACGTCACTTTTGGTTGCTTGAGCTGTGTGTCGTTTGTTTTCTTTTTTCTGCCCCGGTGGCTTGGCGCACAAATCCACAGAACGCACAACGCCCAGGATGCCGCCCACTGGCACCGCCACATGCCGCTTCCTTAGAGAATCCCCAAAAACTAGAAAGCGGGTGGTCCCCAACATAAAGTGTGTTTAACTTTTTTTTGTTGATGTTGTTGTTACTGTTAGAACGCCCAAATATCTGTTAGGCTGCCTAAGGTTGTGGTCCTTTGAACTTACACTGAAAAAATATATGATTAAACTTATAGGGCATGTAAAACACAATAATATTTTATAGATTTAAAGGTTATAAGATTTAATTAATATTTGTTGTATATTTTCCGACTGAGCGATGATTATTTAATATTATAGGAAGTTAACAATTATTTAAAAATTTTTAAATAACATATCCTTATTTAGAAATTTAAAAACCCTTATTTATTACCCATAAATAATACACTATTTATTTCTCCCTGTGCTCTCAAGTTTTCGTTGTTGTGGATGCTGTGAGGACGGTTTCATGACCTTTGCCATATTGACTAGTGGATATTTCGGTGTCCATTTTTGTTGCTGGCTTATAACTTGCGGCGAATATTTTATGCACAACGCACTTACACTTTGTGCCTTCTTTATTTTCGTTTCATCTGCCCAGAAAGCGGCTTTCTCTCTCTTTTTTATACGCTGCACTTCATTTTATTGTCGTGCTAAGCTGCGTTTGGGGAATTGAATGCGTATGTCCCGGGGCTTATGGGCCCAGACAGTTCATCATCAAGCCAAGTAGTTGTGGCCATGGCAAAAGCCACGTGTACCCCTCGGCTGGGGAATGGCCAGTTTTTCGGGGGGATTATGTAGGGGCGATAGCTTGTACTAAAGAAAATCCGCCTTAAAAGCAAAACTATAATTCCTGGGTTTATGAGACCAAAAAGTTATTTATTTACAAATATTAAAGGAACAAGATAGGACTAAAAATATTTAAAAAGAAATAAATTTGCATAAATTTGGACAAAAATAGGAAGTTTTTTATTATTATATTTTATTTTCGTCTTACTTTTTAAAGGCAATATATGATTTTATGTTTATTTCGTTTTCATTAAAAATTCTAGAAAAATTAATATTTGTCAGTATTTATCCATTAAACTATTAAATAATTTTCAGTAACACTTATCTATAAAATTAATGCTTTAGTTCTTTAACAAAAACTTCACCAAATTATATACTTTTTTAAAGCAAATCCCACCGATTTTTCATAAATTTAATAACACGTTAAGTATTGCTGTTTAACTGTTTTCCAATTTTAATCACAGTGCTTAATGGAAACTTAAATATTCATATTCAACTTAAAAGCACAACCTGTCGGAAAATCAAAAGTGTATCCCGGCGGACTTAAAAAGCAAGAGATTTCGCCCCCCTTCGGAGAGGCATACATACGTTAAGCCTGATGTAAGCCGGTCCATAATTAACTAAAGTCAATTGAAAATTACAAAAAGGCTTAAGCACGTTGAGCTGTTGTCAGCGGCAGTGGCAGAGTGGAGCCAAGGGGTTGACAGAGCCCCCGGGGTGCCATATGGCTGTGGCTCTGGCCCTGGCTCTGCTCCAAAACCCAAGCCCCCAGCCTTACCTCGAAACCCAGTCCAACCCCCCTGCCGATGAGTTTTCACTTTCATTCCGCCCGCTTTCTTGTGCATCATCAATTTAATTTCGTAAGCTTACAAAAGCGTTGCATAAAAAATGAACGTCCGTTCGTTCCATGTGGGTGTGAAAATGCTACCGGAAAATGTCGGAAAATGCCGACCCGCAGGCTTTAAATCCAAGGAAAAAAAGGGTGTGAAGCGAAGCGTGTGCCATTTTCAATATTTGCCGAAGCTAATCTTAAAAATCTTGTACCACGTCACCGAGAGATCTCTGCACACTCCATCTTTGCAATGCTGACTCACCTTCTTGGGGAGATATATATGCCATTCCATGTTCGGGCTTACCCAACCATCCCGGGAGCCACATTCATTTCCTCCTTCGCTTTTCCGCTGGACAATTGCAATAGCTTCGCTTTTGTTGCCTACTTTTAAGGGTTGCGTCGTCGCAGCTGCTTGCACTTGCCCACCTTCGGGGCTTTTTACTAGCTTTTAAGCGAACAAGCGTTGTTCGGTATAAAAATTTCATTTAGATCCGCCAGCAGCATCCCCCAAAATACCAGAAAACTAGAAGGGAATGGAAACGGGAATGGTTTAAGTGCTATTTGCCGGCTGGAGCAAATCCCAAAGGTAGCCAAAGGGGAATTGATTTGATAATTCTGATTGTTCTTTTCGTTTTATTTGTTTCTTGATGCCTTCCGGAAGTTGCGAGCAGGAATTTGGGAATATAAAATGAGAGGGAAAAGAATGAAAAAAAGAGATGAAAACTGTAAAAAACACTTAATAGTTTTATTATTTATGGGTACAAATCAAATTACAAATTTGAATTTTGCTCTATTAACCTCTTTCTCGTAAAATTCAGGGTTAACTTCAGGGAATTAAATTATTTATAAATATTCTGTGATGATTTATAGCGAAATATGGTAGCATTTTATTCTTTAAAGTTAACATTAAATGTATTTAGCTGCAAGAAAATCTTTTGGCGTTACTCATCTTATATTTTAAAAATCATTTAAATAAACAATAATGACTCTAAGAGTTTAAATGTAAATACTTTGGGGCTAAATATAAATTATAGTTAATTTTAA
>JAEIIJ010004944.1:0-20917 GCA_018904815.1 Drosophila ogumai
TCGTGTTACCAAAATAATCCAAGCAAAATTACACATATAGTTGTCTCTTTCAAGGTTCTATGAAGTAGCTAATTAATGAAAACTGCATTAGTGTATCATATGGCCATTAGCGTTTTGCGGAACTCTGTCGATATATGTACTTATGTACTTATATATATTGGGATCGGGGTTAACCATTACATCCTTATTTAGTTCTTCGTCGATAATTAAATATGGCTTAATTGCAACTTTTACTTAAACTTTATTTTCCCACTGCTGCGTTCTCAAAGTAGGTATTAACGTCCCAAAAAAATATTCTGAATCTGGCCACACTGATTCAAAATCAAAATTTAAAAAAGTTTTCAGAATGTCTGGATTTGTTTATAGAGAGCAGAACGGCGACTTGTTTAGCGCAAAGAGCGACTTTTCTTTGTGCCACTGCGTAGCAGCCGACTTACGCATGGGCAAAGGCATTGCGGTGAAGTTTCGGTAAGGCAGCGAAACATTTCTGTTGAGCTTTTAAATGAACTATCCTCCTCTTAGCAATAAATTTGGGCAGGTGCTGACCCTGCAGAGGCAAAAGGTCCAGCCCGGGGGAGTGGCCATTCTCCAGGACCAGCAGCGATTTGTGTACTACCTCGTGACCAAGCAGACCAGCTGGGGCAAGCCGACCTACGAGCTCCTGCATAGCTCCTTGCACGCTATGCGCCAGCATATGGTGAGTGGAAGCCTTAAGTCTATTAAAATTTAAATTACATGTATACGATCCCAGATCTCCCACAACGTCCGCAAGATAGCCATGCCCCGCATAGGATGCGGCCTGGACGGCCTCAACTGGGCCAAGGTCAAGGAAATGATCTGCCAGATCTTCCAGTCGGATGCAGTGGAACTAGTAGTATTTAATTATGCAGAAGTTCGGAAGTAGGATGACACAAATGAACCTATGTAATGAGTTATGGGCCCTGTGGCGGCACAAAGTTGTACACCACAATCTCCAGGTCCTCCTGGCCAAAGACGTACTCCAGCAATTTGCTGACTTTGTCCCACTCCAGGCCATCGATGCCGCAGCCGATCTTCGGAATGGCCAGCTTATCCACCTCGTTTTCGCGCTGTAATAGAGTTTAAATCACGAATTAGAATAAGTCAACAGTATTTGGATTATAGTCTTAAGAATACAGAATTAAATTGTAAAACAAAACCCAAGATATATTTACCATATGGTCGCGCATCTGCTCCAGGGATGCCTGTAGAGATTCGTAGGTGGGTTTGCCCCAGCTCTGCGGCTTGGTCACCAGATAGTAGATGTACCGCTCATCATCCTTGAGCACCGCCACCTCTCCACTGGCCGCATTCTGGGCCCGCAGCTCGTCCACCTTGCCATAGATCTTCTTGAACTGCACAGCGATTCCTGCTCCCATGGCGAGGTCAGCGCCCACGCAATGTGCCAACGAATGGGTCTTGGGTGCCGAGAAGAGATCCCCGTCCACCTCGCTGATCTTGTAGCTAGCCATGCCGAGCACAAAACCCTTTCGAAATGCCTCGCGTAGTTCTAGAAGTTTGGAAGAGTACATATTGGTTTTAGAGTTACTTGTTTAAGATAGTGACGGCTTTGGGAAAGCTTAAAAGATAACGAATCTCTTCTTAAATATTTCAAAATGTATCTAAAATTTAACGTAATTACAAAGTCAGGTCTTTGGTTAATCCCCCTCTTAAGGGTGTATTTCGTTTATTAATGTACATTCAGTATAAATACCCAAAAAACATGCATTTTCCGTGCCATGGAAGCTCTTAGGTGTAATGTGTTCTTAACAGCTACAATATAAGTATTTGGTGCATTCGGTGCCACAAGTCCCAAGAAAACCATTTCGAGCGCAGCATTCTCCTGCTGCTCTATGCAGGTCGCCATCGCCCCATTCAGAATGGGGTCTTTTCGCGATGAAGCGAGTTCCTCGATCCGCTGACGGATCTCGAGGGTAAATGGATGGTCTTCATGTGCCGACAGGTGGGACACACCACGTTCAGCGTATCCTTGGACATTTGTGGGGGAGTGTAAAAGAAGGCGATGATATCGACGCTGTCCTCGGCGAACACAAGGTCCAGCAGACTGCGCACGCGCAACCAGTCCAGGCGATCGATGCCGCATCCAAGACGGGGAATGGCCAGCTTGGTTACGCCGTGCTCCCTCTGGAATGAGGATGGTATTCGGTAAGTACATAGTTATAAATCCGATTTCGTTTCTGTAAAATAAAGATTCTCTCCTACCATGTGCTCGCGCATGGCCAGCAGCGCGTAGTAGAGGGCCGTGTAAGTGCACTTCTCGTGGCTGCGCTCCTTGGTCACCAGGTTGTAGATGTACCGCCCGCCCTGCTCCAGGACTGCCACATTCCCGGTGTGCCGATTCTGGCGCTTGAGATCGTCCACATGTCCGAATTTGCAGCGGAACTGCAGGTTGATCCCTGCACACATGGCGAAGTCCGCACTGACGGAGTGCACCAGGGCGTAGTTCTCTGGCGCACTGAACAGATTGTCCCTGGCCTCCGTAATCTGGCATTTGGGCGCAGCCAGCTGTGTATAAGGTGGCTTGAATTAATGGGTTTGTTTAAATATTTCGGGTGACTCACCTCCTTGGAAAGATCTTCGTGCTCGCAGATGAGGATCTCTATCGGATACTCGCTCTGGGAGAAGGTCTGCTGCACCAGGCGCTTCACTTGCCTCCACTCGAGACCGTCTTTGCCGCAGCAGATCCGGGGCATGGCCACTTTGGTGATCTCGTGGTTGCGCTGGAAATACGAAACAGTAGTCATTGATCAATAGAACCTTTGACGAAGTGAGGCTTAAGAAGAAAAAAAATAAGAAAAATATCTGAAGTACCTTTGAACATTTAGTGTTCTATGAAAATTTGACCACTTTCTTTGGTTATAAAATGTATACTATAAATCATATTTCCCATTAATAACAAAATAACTGCAACTCTTTAAAAGCGAATTTTACTTTTGGTCATGAGAAACTGAGTTTACTTTCTCCTATGCAAATGAATGGCCACCAAAATATGTCGGACAAAGCATTTTTGTAAAAGGAAATTGCAAAACAAACTTGGGTGCCATCGAGAAATCCACTGTTGCCATTACCTACTGCATGTCTGTGTTAAAATAAATTAGTTACATATATGTGTCACCCCTTCCACCGATGACGAATGCAACATTTCTTAATTAAAGTGCTTAACAATTTGATCACAAAAAGGGGCGAATCTTCCACAAATATTTACTGTATCTCGAAGTACAAATAAATTAACTGTAAATTGACGAAGCCAGAGACGAGGCACAAACCAGTTTTCAGCGCGTCGACGTGCGGTTGCTCTTTTGGAAGGGAAATGTCACTTGTCACTTGTCTCTGGTTGCATTTTCGGGGGGAAACTCACCCCACTCCCACTCCCACTCTAAAGATGTCACTTACCATGTGTTCGCGCATACAGATCAGCGCGGCCTGGACATCGTCGTAGGTGCTGGTCTCGTAGAGATTCGACTTGGTGACCAGGTAGTAAATGAAGCGCGAGTTGTGCTCCAGCACGGCGCAGTTGCCCCGGCTGACCCTCCTCTGTCGCAGCTCATCCACATCGCCGTAGATGAGGCCGAACTGCCAGGCCAGGGTGCCCCGGAGCGCCATGAAAGAGGACTCCACGGCATGGGCCAGGGCGTGGGTTTGGGGCGCCTGGAATATGTCCAGCTTGGACTCCACAATCTTCACGTTCGCCGCAGCCATGGCTCACTGTGTCTGGCTGGCTGGCTCGCTGGCTGGCTGCAATTAAGCGGAAATTATTCTCAATGCCAAAAATTATTTTTCGTACTTACGTGCACGCAGCGGAAACTTTCACGTCGAGGTCGAAACTCGCGATAAAAACTTTTTCGGCTTTGGAATCGGAGTCGGAACGGAATGGTTTTGACTTTGGTTTGAGTTTTGGACTGCACAGAAACCAGAATGAAAACAAAGCAATTAGCAGGGGACCGGGGGATTCCGAACAGTTAGCGGCTAGTTGGGAGCTTGTTTATTTTGGCGATTCGCCGATTTCCCACTCCCAATTCTGTCAGTTCTCTCGGCGATTATTGATGGAGATGACGGAGAACGACTGCCTCGACCGGCGGTCTGCAGCGGAATGCGCATGGGGACGCGGAGCGAAAGCCCAGCGAGAATCTTCGAGCCCCAGTGACAACATTTCGCCCAGAGGCGTCGCCACAGGGAGCACCAAAATAATGAAATGATCGTGCAGAGAGAGAAATTTATATTTTTATATTTGTGATATGAAAACAAAGAGGATATTAGAAGTTGGCAAATCTCTATGGATTTGAAAACAAATTAATAGTTTTTTCCTAAGCTTTACCATAAATCTTGGATACTTTTGGAAATAATTTGCAGTGATTTAAAACCACTAGCGACGTAATTGTTGCATATAAATTGCATATTAGAAAAGATTTTGCCTTTTTAATGATTTTTCATTTAAAAAGAAATATATTTTAAATATTAAAATTATTTAAAATTTGCCCACTTCAAGTATTCATATAAAAAAGTATTTAAAATATCAACATTTCAGTATTTCTCTCTCTGTATTAGCTACCACCATGCATGACGATCCACTGAGTCAGCCGTCAGCCCGTAATGATGATGATGATGGCGGTGATGATGACATACATGTGCTAGTAAGTGTTAGCTGATATCGCTTTGTTTGTTTGTTTTCTGCCTTCAGCGACAAGTCGACTGACATAGCCCAAAATCGTCGCCAGAGGCTGCCTGTAACTGCCAATTAAGAACTTGCGCAGGCTTTTGATAGCGCTCTATAGATTAATTACGATCGAATTGGCTCGGAGCACCTGTACCCGTGTACCTGTGCGTGGGTCGCTGTCAAAGGTAATCGGCGGCTGCCCATGTGCTAATAGGGGCAGTCAACCGACTAGCGACATTATTATTTTGCATGTATAAATATAAATATGACTTAAATTATTCGTTAATTGAAAGTCGGGTTAAATAACCAAACACCGTACAAATAACCATATTGAGTGAGTAGTTGTTTTCTAAAACAAACAAAACAGGCAACAGCAACGCCACAGCTTCGATTTTGTATAAGATTAGCCAAATTTGTTTGTTCATAATAGGAATATGCATCGTTATTTGCTTAACTGCAAAAAATAATTCTAACAATAACAATTGATCAAGTTTTAAGTCTTTAGCTCTCCATAAATAAACAAACACATTCCAAACAAAAGTTATACGATTTTCAATTTCAAAGCATACTTAAATACATATTTATATTGTGCAATATTGGTATAGAGTCTTATTTAATTCATATAAATATATAAACTTTTTCTAAAAGGACTATGAATTCTAATAAATTTAAAGTTTCGCTACTTTTTGTAAGCCATTGTTCGGATTAAAAATTTAAAATAATATTCTATTCTTATTAAAAACAATAGATTTGATATCAAAGTTCCATGGATTTAATTTCCAACATAAAAAATAACGGTCTTGCGTGGGTGTGCGTCTCGGCTAAAGGGACACTTTGTAACACTGTAAGTGGGCGTTACACAGTACTGTCGCAAGTTTTGGCAGCTTTTTTGCCAATAAGAACAAAACAAAAAACAATAACAATTGTTTATGCTGTTTAAATTAAAAAATTTCTTATAAAAGCACATATTTTTATCACTTTTTTAATAGCCGTAAAATGGTGGGGAAAACCCCCTCTCTTCACGTCTCTCAATACGCATGTCAGGCGGCAGCTTTGAATCGAATTTTTATATTTAAATGTTCGCTTTTCCCCAGATTGGGGCACCTTGTGTGGAAAAGCTAGGCGATGCTAGTTCATGGCAGTTCAGATTGTCGCTTCGAACGATAAAGACGGCCGATCCGACGAGCTATACTACATAGCTGTGACTCGGCTCTGATTGGGATTTGGCGTGCCAATTGGCGTTGATTGTTGTTGTTGCTGTTACTGCTGTTTGTTGGTGTCTTATTGGTGTTACGTAAATTGCGTGTTTGTTAGTTTAATTGAATACTTTACGTGGTAGTGCGGTTAGTCGACGTCCCGCCAATAACATTAGGTTCCTGAATCTAGGCTCCCGATTTAACCGTAGATTCTTGCGACAGTGAAAACCGAAGCAGGCCTGTAGGTTCCTGTATTGTATCTGTATCTTTTTGGGCAATTAGTCCGCGCGCGAGTAAATCTCCCAAAGACAAGCGGAAGAGTGGAGAATGAGCGATGTGAGTCACTTGAGAATTAGAGAATAACTAAAAAGTGCAGGCGAAAAAGCAAAGCTCACAACGCGACGACGTCAGCTGTTGCCACTAGACTGCTCTCTCTCCCTCGCTTCTCTCTGCTGCTTCTCTTCTGTTCTGTTTTGGTTACCTTTTTTGTGAGTTCGCCTTTTGCCTTATTCGTCGGCATGACTGGGTTGACATTGCTCCGGCGATCGGCGGTCAGCCATGCCCACTGGTTCGCCCCCGCCCTCGCAGCCAACTGGCAGCGGCCTGCTAGAACGCTTCAAAGGCGCCAACAACAACAGGCCATGCACACCTGTGGGCGGCCCGGTGCAATTTTCGCAGCAGCAACAGCATCAACAACAACAACTAAAAAGGCGGCGCAGGCGCCAAATGTGGCAAGCGGTGAGTTCAAAACTTTAATTATGCAAATTGCGCGTGCAATTGTTGATTTATTACGCGGCAGCAGATAGATTGGGTGCTTAGATTTCGTGATTCAAGCTCGTAACGGATTTCGAACTTGATTTCGAACTGGGGGTTTTCGAGTTTGAAAAGGAACCAAAGTTGCCAGTAAATCTAATTGGAAATCATAATAAAAATGAGAACTTGTAGCTGGGAAATTTATATACAAAATATTTGCTTATTAAATAAATGCTAACTTGTCTGAATTTCTTTATCAATTTTTACTTAAAAGAAATGTAAACCACCTAAAAGACCTATCCAGGGGTTTCTCACGCTTTGTTTCTTTTTTTTTTTATCATTAGCTAGAATGATAATGTTATCAAACCGCAACCTAAATAACATTATTTTATGCCAATTTTGTATATGGTGTTACCTTTTTTTAATAAGCCATATCACACACAGATCATTTAGAAGACAGGTGCAGCAGCTTGTTTATACAGCCTGTTTCACTTTGATCACTTAAAATCTGTAGGAAACCTCGGTACCGATTGTAGGTAAACTTTTGGAAGGTTAGCTGGCGAGTCACAGAATTCTGACTTGTGATTTCAATAACAAACACTTGTTCTTTGTTCTTTGTTCTTTACCTTTAACCTTCAAAATGACAGTAAATAAACTAAGAAAATTATAACAACATGTAACTTAAATACATTTTTCCAGCAAACGTAACAAGCTAATATTTTTCATAGATGACAAATTAAATTTAAAAAAGATTGTCTATTGCACCAGCTGATCTCCTCCTCTTTTTTGACCCTCACACAGCCGGTTTTTTGCAAAATATTCTCATAATGACTCCCACACGCTGAGCTAACGAATTTTTTATAGACATTTATAATTAAAACAAATGCTCTTTTTTGACAACCAAACAAAAAAGTTTGACTAAGTCTGGCGATTGTGTTTATAAGAAAAAGGGGTCTGACTCTTAATTAACGATAAAAACAATAAAAGGAATCGAAAATAAACTGGGACACGGAGGCGTCACTGGGTCTGCCAGGGAATCATTACTAATCGCATTTTGATTGCCTCGTTGAAAGCGCATCAAACACTTGTTCTTCCCTTTGTGGCAAAAATAAAGATCCATTAAAAACACAAAAACAGAAACTGGTTTAATTCCACTTGCCGTTTAATCAACTTAACACCAGCTGGCCGAGTGCGGATCGATCATTTTTCTGTCATTACTCAAAACGGTGTTAATGAGCACAGCAAATCGGCCATAAAACTTGTTTACCTAAGCCCAGCAGTTGTAGATTATTACTTAATGCACTCGTCTACTCCAGATTGATTAGAGCTAGACCCCCGAGCTCTGCCTAAATATATTTTTTGGACTGCCGATTAGATAAGAGAGCAGGCGAGGGAGAAATGGAATTGCTCTAAAAGCTGGAGAAATACTTAAAAATTAGCAACTGGACCGAAGTATAAATAGACCATATTTCACCATTGAAAAAATGGCTGAGTCGTGTTTTAGCCAAGTGAGAGTGAGTCAGGCTTTAACTTAGGTGGGGAAATATGCTTGGAAACATTCTAGAACTCTGTTTAAAAATGAGGTTTGTTATTTATATACACCCTTTAAACTTAATTTTAAAATAAATAAGTCAGTTGGTAACCTACTTTTTTATAACAAAAATTAAGTCTTAACCTTCTTTTTTAAATTTTAAATCCTATCATCTGGATTTTTCAGTCTTACTTACAACAACTAAAATCTTGATACAACTTCGTAATATCATTTTCTAATCGTACTGCCTGTTTCCATAATTTTATTAAATATTTCAATTGTAATACTCTGGCTAAAAAACCCTATATTAATATAATTCTCCCCTATTTATTGGATAATTTTCCATGAAATTGTTTTGCATGTTTTTCTTCGCCAATTTCAATTTTTTCGAGTGGTCTGACTGAGTGTCGATAAGATAAGGCTCGAAAAGCCATCAACTTAATTGGGCGTTAGTTAGGGGCTTATGTGTGTGCCCATGTACCACTCTGTCACACTCGCTTTCATTGTGTAAGGTCAACACGATTATGACGATTTGGCCCTCCGAATACGCCCCACTTTCCCCCCACCGCCTTGGATGTAAATGAACTCCAATTGGTGTGGCCTAGACCGTTAGTTTCCCATTCATTTGAGCGCATTAATTTCATTGTACAGAAATAGGTTCCACAAGTTCAAGGTCATTACTAGCCAGGCAGGCACACACAGATACACACGGCCCACACACGCACCACAAATAACTTGAAATACTCGCGCTCAAATAATAAATAAGCAGCGAATGAATAAATAATGAGTGTATATAGACTTGCGAGCCCCCTATAATAGATGACAGAGAGCCAAATCGAAAAATATATATGTAGGAACGCGTTACACGCGCTAGAACATTTGAGAGATTGCGGATCTATATCTGTCCAACGTATATACTAAATCAGGTAGAGAACCGAGCAACCCACTGGAAACCAGACCAAACATAATGCTGATAAGCATATTCACATCAAGAATTTCGGGTTTGCCAAAAAATAAAAACAGAAAACAAAGGCACAGTATATGCTTAAAAGTCAGAGGCGGATTCTTAGATTAAAGGGGGTTTTAATTAATATACTTTCCTTACTTTTTCCCGAATTTTATTTTAATATAATTTTACGTTACGTTTTGAGGTAGAAAGGGTTTATTGAACTGTGAACAATATTTTACATTACATTATTAAATGTAAGCCTTACGTAACAAATAGTTTGTTTAATTTTATTTAAAATGGCAAACGTTTTAATATAAACAATAATAAAGTTAAATCAGTTTCAGATACATTTGTTAAATGTATTAATGTTTCTAAAAGGAAATGTATTAAAAACCGAAAAAATTAGGTTTCTAAATTTTTAAGTATCATTTGTAAGCATTACGAATTCTAACAAAATTATTTAAATAATTAAAACAGCTGAGAATAATAATAATTTTAATGACCCATTGTTCAGGGTGTTGTAACCCCTGAGAACCCCCCTTCGCATCCGCATCTGTGCCATAGAGAGCCCCTTGGGCTGTTGTTTCCAACCGCCTAGGGTTTTGGCCCCTTCTTGGTATGGGTGAGAGATTGCCAGAACAATTAGACGTCCGCTTCTGTCGCCTCAGTCCACTTATTTATTTGGTGCTCGCCTCCAGTCGCTCATACGCCGCGTATCCGAACACACACGTTCCGCTCTTCGACGGAAGAACCGCCCGAATACCCCGAGTCCAAAAAGTAAAGCAACCCTCTTCGTTCTTTTAGACCCCTCGATCCGCGCCATGTCCTGCGCTGCTCCCAAACTGGTGGCCGTCGCCGAGTCGCGTCGCTTCATGATCGACTGCTTCAAGGCCGTGAAGGTGCCCCAAGCCCATGCCGAGGCCCAGGCAGATCTCCTGGTGGCCGCCGATCACCGCGGCCACTTCAGCCACGGCATGAACCGCCTGGAAATGTACATCAACGATTTGGCCATCAACTCCACGGATGGCGGAGCCGTTCCCAAGATCCTGAAGGAGACCCCG
The DNA here is from genome assembly GCA_018904815.1 of Drosophila ogumai. Lineage (NCBI taxonomy): Eukaryota > Metazoa > Arthropoda > Insecta > Diptera > Drosophilidae > Drosophila > Drosophila ogumai. Next base: position 10,184 of record JAEIIJ010004944.1, read on the forward strand.
GCCACCGCCTGGGTGGACGGCCTCAATGGCTTGGGCGCCGTCGTGGGAAACTACTGCATGGATCTGGCCATCAAGAAGGCCAAGACCGTGGGCGTGGGCTGGGTGTGCGCCAAGGGATCGAATCACTATGGCATGGCCGGCTGGTATGCCATTCGCGCCATGGAGCAGGGTCTGGTGGGCATGTCCATGACGAACACCTCTCCGTTGATGGCGCCCACCAGGGCAAAGGAAGCTGCTCTCGGCACCAACCCCCTTTCCCTGGGAGCCAACGCCACCAACGGCGACAAGTTCCTCCTGGACATGGCCACCACTGCGGTGGCTGTGGGCAAGATTGAGATCCAGCGCCGCAAGGGAGCCCCGCTGCCCGATGGCTGGGCCCAGGATCCCGAAGGCAATGTGACCAATGACGCCGAGCTGGGCTTTGCCACCGGATGCCTGATGCCGCTGGGAGGATCCGAGCTGACCTCCGGCTACAAGGGCTACGGCCTGGGCGCCATGGTCGACATCCTGTCCGGCGTGATGTCCGGCGCCAACTACTCGACGCAGGTGCGCAAGTGGACACATGCAGGCGCCGACTCGGCTGCCGATCTCGGCCAGGTCTTCATTGCCGTGGATCCCAATTGCTTTGCTCCCAACTTCGAGGAGCGCATGACTGACTTCAACGCCCGCTTGAGGGGCACCACGCCGGTAGGAATATAACCTTATCTTCATAGTTATATTGTTTTCTAATGTTGTTTTCTTCGACAGACCGATCCCAGCAAGCCCGTCCTTTTGGCTGGCGACAAGGAGAGCCAGGGAATGGCTGCTGTAGATGCCGCCGGCGGTATCCAGTATCTGGAGAACCAGCTCAAGACCTGTGCCAACCTGGCCGAGAAACTCAAGATCCAGCCCCTGACCTTCGTCTAGGCTGGGGACTCAAGGAAGCCAAGGATTTGAAAGAGGGGAGCCTAGCTCGCCCGTTGCCATATGCTGGAGACGCTTCTGCATTTCGCCGGACCAAAGCACTATGTTACTTTACACTGCAAGAAATATTCATATTCGCAGCAGCTTGATTCTGTTACATATCCCCTCCTGTGGGACCCTAAATTTACCGTTAACGATAGCAATAATTCGTAGAGTAAAGACTTGCAGTTTGCACTTTTACAATAGATATAAATATCGAAATTTCTTGTACGAATAGATTATGAATAACCGAACTATATATTATTATACACTATCTGTTTTTGGCACTTGATATAGCCGTTTTTGTGTTCAACAAATACGTAATTATTAAATTTAAAAATATATATTATGTTGGGAATGTTTGGTAGTTTTTGAAATTTATGTTTTTGGAATATTACCTATTTGAAGGAGAACTATTCTCTTGTTGTGATGCTAATTGAACAATTTAAATAGTTAAAAATTACTTTTTAAATTAGCTTTAATAGAACTGCTGTTAATTTTTGGTGGGGGCTGCATCGAGTTCAGTTTCAATAATCCAAAATCACGTTCTGCAAAATACGCTCGGCCTCGTGCTTGTGCTCCCTATGTTGCATGGGCGACTTGAAGACCTTCTTGGACTTGAACTCGTGGCACTTGGACTGGAAGACAAATGGTGGCATGGGCTGGTTTTCGCAGGTTAACACATGCATGGCCGACCGCAGCTCCTCGGGATCCTTTGTGACGCTCATGGACTTGATGAAGTCCACCAAGCGCTGGTTGTCCTCGGTGAGGCGACGCTTCTCCTCGAGCATCAGCAGGTTCTGGGCCTCGGCCATCGCTTGGCGTCTCCAAAAGTTCCTCATGTTCTTGTTGAGCTCCACCAGCTGCTCCTCGGTCATGTCCACGTGATCCTTTAGGTTCAGGGTCTGCAGCTTGAACTGCTCATCCTCCTGCACTTCGGTTTCGTCGAAGACCTCGCCGCCCAGAATCACCTTCTCCGCCTCGGTCTGCAGCTTCCGGCAGGTGATCGACAGGGCCAGCAGCAGCTCCCCGCTCTTCACATGCTTCTCCATTTGCTGCGATTTCGGTGAGAAGAAGAGTTGGACACTTTAGGCATCCGACGATTATTTGCTTACCTTGGTCAATTCGTAGCACTCGCCGGTGAGTATGCGCAGCTTCTCGTGCGTGATATTCCGATCCATCTCCTGGTTGAGCTCGATCTTCTTGCGCACGTTGGTAAAGTACTGAAACTCCAGGCGGAGGTCGTTCAGCGTGGAGTTGTTCTCCGTTTCTATGCGCACCATCTCGCGATGGAGTTCCGCCTGCATGTTGATGTACTTTGCCTCCTCGGCGTTCAGCTTGCGCGACTCCTCCATGAAGGCCTCCTGGCGCTCGGTGAGCCAGCTGATCTTCTCGTACTTGTGGGCATCCAGCTCGGTTCTGCGCAGCGACTCCACAAAGTCGTTGAGCTGCTGCTGCATCTCTAGCATCCTGCTGGCTACCTGGTCTCGGATGCGGAACCTGTTCTCGATCTCTGTGTTGACGCGATCGTCGCGCTGCTCCAGGTAGATGCTGTAGTCCTCCTTGAGCTGGTCGCGCGTGATGATATTGCTGGCATGGATTATGTTGTCCGTGTTCAGATGCATGGCCTCCACCTCCTCGGTGCGGCGTCGCACCTCGTCGTAGTAGTCGCGCAGCATCTCGTCCGCCTGCTGGGCGTACATGGTCCTTAGCCCGCCGAGCATCACGTGAAAGCAGTCGCTGATGTGGTCAGCCAGCTCTATCGTCTTGCTGAAGCAGAGAATGTGCTGGTCCTGCGTCTGGGTCATATCGTCCAGCAGCATCTTAATGTGGTCCGACTTGGCGGCGATCTGGCGCTCCGAGCGTTCGCCCCAAGAGATCATTTCCTCCCTCAGCTCCTTGACCTTGATTTCGCGGCACAGCTCGTGCCACTCATCGTTCCCGCGCTCCTCCATGCGCTTGCCTATTTCCAGTTCGCGCATCAGCGCATCCTGGAAGGATTTACATGAGAACAAATTAACTTAAAGCAAGCTTATGCTTGGTCCCAACTGTACTTACCCTCATGATTAGGCGCTTCTCCGCGATAACGGCCAATCGCTTGGCCTCCTTTTTGTTGGCCTTCTTCTGGGCCTTGGTTAACTTGGGTGGCCCTTCGGGCTCCTTTTCCAGTTCATCGAGATAGTTAAACGTAAGTCGTTGAATGTTGTCCAAAACATCCGCCATTTTGGCTTCGTGTATATAAAAATTATGTTTAATAAGGAAGTATATAGGATTTTATTATCGAAATATTGTTTTATCCAGATGAATTTGTGGCTTGGTTATAGTGGTCTTGAAAGTTAAAGCAAAGTTGGGGAGAGTTCTCTGAAATATAATTTCTGCTCGGCCGCCAATGTGAGGTTTTAAAGATAGTTCTCAGCTCTGCATTTCTCCTAATAGAATAGGATTCTGGCCAACTCAAGTCCTTTTAGACATTTCATGTTATTCCGTCTTATTGAGGTAAATTTGTTGTTCAAATTTAAACTTCAGTGGGACCGCATTTTAGTTCTTCTACAAGCTTACGGAAAGCTCTCCCGCCAAGGTAACTTTGAGCTCTCTCCGAATTTCGGCGCAGCATCTAAAGCTACGCCTGGCTGTGATTTCACTCAGTTGACTCTCAAAGCTTGGCTCGCGCGGTTGTTTATCGCTCGGACGGCAGGAGCAGGACTCCCCCAGAGAAAGCAAAGGGCATATCCAACCACTTGGCCACTGAAGGCACGCCACATCGTGTGCGCTGTGTTTTATATTTTTTTTCCCGGCTTGTAAACAAAAATAACTCTGCTGCCAGCGAGAGGGTGGTTACAACCCCCAAAACCGCCCCAACGAAGCCAACTACAAAGCTTCGGACAAGGGCACTCCCGGCTGTCCTGGCTGGCAACTTTTTCGGGGTTGCAGACGACGACGACGGCTGGCAAACAAGCTGCGAATGCGACTTTAAATGTCCATAAACATTCAGCGCAAATAAAATAAAACCGAGCACCTCTCGTACTCGTATCTCGTATCTCGTTCCGCAACTTTATAGTGTATCTCGTGCAACGAAAATGAGCGAATCCGGCGGCTATCAGAAGCTGCCGCCCGGCTGGGACTGCAAATATGATCAAGCGACGGGCAATTGGTGAGTCTTGAATGAATGCAACCCGATGTCATAAATATTTATGCTTGCATTAACCGCTTTATATCGCGAATAAAAAGAGTGATTGGGGAACCTGGCCCGGGCTTGACTGTACCCACAAGATGGAGCGGAGCGGCACGGAGCGAAGCGGATGGGGGAAACCTGATAGGTTGCCCCGGGAGGCGGCTGATAAATTTGCGTGCCTTGCCCTGGGTGGGTGCCTCCCGTAGTGGGTGGGTGTTCTCCAGCGTTGGTTGGGCGGTGATTTGCGGTGGGCGGTGGGAGCTTAAGCTCCCCGTCACTCGGCGACTTTAAAATGCCAAGTGGGCGGCGGTGGGAGTCCAATACAGTGAGGGTTTACGACGATTGCTTTTACGGTAGGGAAATTATTCAAGGGTTTTTGGCGGAGTTCATCTATGAATACTTTCCCTACAAATAATGTGGGTTTAATGATGTGTACTTTGCTGGTTTTATTGGAGCTTATACAAATAAACCAACAGTGCGGAAAGCTTAATTTGATTCGAAATTAAAAATGTTATATGTTATTAACATTTTGAAGTAATTAAATTTCATAAATTGGGTTTTTGTGATAGCTTGGTAAATAAAATACAAATACTGCAATATAGAAAATTATTTTACAAAGAAATAGTTACAAAATCTGGTTCCTTGATAGTTCATGTTTTTTGATGTAATTTAGAATAGAGTTATATTAAATTATTTCAATCCAGTCAAACTATATAAATAACAATTAGTGGTTAACTGAATAATATTATAGTAAGATTTCTAAAAGTTGTTCCATCTTAGATTCATCAATTTCCTATATACTTTTAATTAATTGCTTAAACGAATCAAATTAATGGGATATCCAAAACCAATCGTAAACACATTTCTTCAGTAAACAAATATATAAAAGGCGTTGATAAGCTTTAACCTTTGAACTCTCAAGCACCCAAGTGTGACCCCCGCCTCTTTGAATGGAGCTCTCCCAGTAGGAGCTCCTTATCCTCTTCAGTTGGCCTCATTTTCAGATGCATAAATTGTGTCACTTCCGCGTCGTTGGATGACAGCGGGTTCTTTAACTGCCGGAGAAACCTCTCCTATAAAGTTCCCTTTCCCCCCAGCGGGCTGTGCAATTAAGCAGCCAGCCCAAAGACTCTGTCATACGTTAATTCAAGGGGCCACTCAGCCGGAGACGAGTTGTTCTCCGTCGACTCTTACTCCCAAATCAGAGCTGAGATTGCCTGCCAAACGATGGAAATGATGACGACTGCTCGCCCGCCTTTTGGCAGCTACTTGGCACGTGCCTCGCTTTAGAGCTCCTTCACTTCCTTTACCCTTTACCTGTCCGCGTCCCCCAGAGGAGGCATCAACATGTGGCCAGCATCCGAGTCCGAGTCGGAAACCGTTTCCGTATCCGCAGCCGCGTCCGAAAACCACCACCAGCCAGCAGGCCGGCCGGCTGTAAAAACCCACCCTTCGTCGGGCAGCTCCAGCCGGAGCTTTCGAATGGCCCTGAGCCGGCATTGGGCTCTGAAAGGGAGGTCATTAGATGGCCTTTGATTCGCGCCAAGCTCATCATGTCCCACTCTCGATTGCCCTTCCAGCTATTACATAAACTACCTGACCAAGGCCATGCAGCTGGAGGATCCGCGCGGACGCAGTTACAGGCAGCTACAGAACGAGCGCTGCTCCACGGAGTCGATAGCCTTGCAGGTAAGGTCCTTCGCTCGCAGTCCTTGCACTTATCGATTATCCTGTGCACTCGCACTGTGCCACTTTGGCTCCTTGCAGCAGATGGTCAGTCAGGCGCAGACCTCGCACAACAGCTCGCCGTACCACGTCCATCCGAGCAACAACTTGACGGCAATTCGGGCCTTTCAGGAGCGACAGCAGCCCACGCTGCACAACATCTCGACCAGTCCGCTGCTCTCGGCCTCCTCGAGGGGACACTTGGTAAGTGGGGCAACAATTATAATTCGTTTCGCACAGAAAATTAACAAGAAATGTTTATCCACGTTATGACAAAGGCATTAAAATTATACTCCGAATTAAGGTCTTGAAAGTAATTTATGTGCTTTAAATTAGTTGATTCCTAGTGTGTCAGTAATATTTTCTACACATTATAAATCGATACTGATTAAACAAGGTCATAGGAACCTATTCAGCAAAGAACTTTAATGGGCTTTATATTATATAGGGAACATTTTTAATCAAAGAATAAAGGCTTTCCATCACAAATATTTGGTAATTTAGTTAAGTTAACAAAGAATTAATAATAAACAAATTATGAACTAATAATTGACAATAAATAATAAATATTATTTTTCAAACCTCACAGGAAATGTCTTCACCCTTGCCCTTTCAACGGGCTCGCTTGGGTCCGAACCTTTCGAGGCGCTCGACGATCCAAGAGACCTCGTTCACCAACCAGGCGGAAACGGATGCCGTGGTGACCAAGATCCAGAACATGTTCCCCACGGCGGGCGAGCACCACATCCGCCTGCTGTTGAAGCGGTAAGTAATTGGTTGTGCAATCCCCTCAAGCTATCGTGCTAATCCCGCCAATCTCCACTAATCTGCGTAATTACGTCTCTGTCTTCTCACACGCTGCCTTTTTGCCCAATGCCTAACGCCGCTTACTGCACCCACGATTAACCCACGATCAAACCCAATCCCACGCTTACTAACCCACGAACCCACAGCTACTATAACAGCGAGGCCGTCGTCATCAGCGCCCTGCAGGTGGAGAAGCACCCGGTGACCATGCCCGGTCCCTTCGTGACGCCGCCCTCGCAGCGGCACCTGTTCCACAGCAGGTCCGCCTTCTACATGACACCACCGGCGCGTCGTCCGGACACGGCGGCTAGTCGCTGCACCTCGCGCACGGCCAGCCCCCTGCCCGGCGGCCGCTTCGGTAGTCTCGTGAGCGTGCAGAGCGGTCCTGGCGGCCCCGGCGGTCATCAGGTGCACCACGCTCTGCCCCCGGGGTCAGCTGTGCCGCCCGCTCTGCACGGATCGCCGCAGTGGCGTAGCTCGCCCAGGCCGCACTCGTCGCCCAAGATGAAATTGAGGTTCGCTGGGGGTTACAGATTTTTGATTTGATTAAAGATAGAGATGCATTTTAAAGAAAATCTGGATAAGAAAGATATTTCTCTATAATTATAACTGCATTGCAAAAAAGTTTTTTGAGTATTTAAAATTGGAAGATAAAGAACTGACAACTCCCTTGCCCGCGAAGATGTCCGCTCAAGAGAAAGGAGACTCTCCTGGAGATGAAATAAATAACTGCCTAAATATGTACATATTTTTTGACAATATGGTGATATTTCCGTATTAACACTTTATTTCTATTATGGGAATGGTATTTTTTAAAACTATCAATGTTGTAAGCTACTTTGTCGAAGCTACTTTCACTTCTCTTAAGCTAAACTTCAGTACTAATTATTAAATAATAATTATATACCCTGAATAACACACGTAATGTCCCCCTCAGATACATGAAGAACATCTTTCCCAAGGCGGACGAAGAGCTGCTCCTGGATATCCTGGCTAACGCGGACAACAACGTGCAGTTCGCCTCGGAGAAGTTGATTTCCCTGGGCTACACCAAGCGCGAGATGCAGCAGCCACACAGACCCAACAATCGGCCGCCTGAGTTGGCCCAGGATCAGCCGGCGGGCGGTGACCAGGGTACGAAGCATATCCCACTGCGACCCAAGGAATACACCGAGGAGGAGAAGACCAAAAGTGAGTGGAAGCACGGAGTAAAGAGCGCCTCTAACTTCCTTTATTTTTAGTGCAAACGTTGCTCAAGGAGAAGTACCCACAGATTGCCGAGCGTATTATCTTGATGGCTCTGGAGTCGGTCAACTACGCCGAGGATCGGGCTACACAGATCCTGCAGATCGTGCAGGACGAGGACGAGCAGAGGGTCCAGAAGCAGGCTCCATCGAATCCCAAGCACCTGGAGCTGACCAGGACTACGGCAGACGAACAGGTGGACGGTCTGAGGACCGACGACAGGTAGCTTTTGTCCCGAAACCCCACTGCGATCATGGCCAAGGTCGTTGCCACCCGCTTTCTGCCCCACCAACACCCTTTCTCTCTTCGCCCCGCCGCTTATCCGTTTGTTAATCGACTGCCTATTTTCTCTGTGAACTTTTGTTGCCGCCTAATGACTAAACCGAATCCCCGAAACCAAACGAACCACACACCACTGTCCGCTTGCTTTGCGCCATGCCACGCCACGCCATCCGATCTCATCCAGCCTGCTCACCGTGGTGGTGGAGACCAAGCCTGCCTCCTCATCCGCATCTAAGTCGAAGCCACCTCACAAGCGCCACATACTGCCATCCATCAATGTCACCACACCGTCGACGGCCACCACCCAGATAATTCTGGGCCCGGTCACGCCGATGGCCACTCCCACAGTGGAGGAGCAGGAGGAGCCGCCGCATGTATCATCCATCTCGAGCGCATCCTCATCGCATTCATACGCCTCACCCGCACAGTCACCCTGCACGGGCATCCTGCAGCAGGGCTACGAGCGCCTGACCACCAAGGGCATCCTGGCCAGAGGCACCACTGGCTCCGGGGAACCGAACACGCACAGCTACAAAAACAACTACAGCATCAGCGGCTACCTGCATGGCTCCTCAAATGCTAGTGCTAGCTCCTACTCCTCCTACTCCGCATCAATGACGTCCTCATCGCTGGCCTCGGCCGGCTCGGCCCAGTCCAACACCTCATCCATTGCGAGGGCCACATTTGAAAGTCGGGCACGCGCCAAGACAGACTCACTGAAGTATGCCCGATACCGTAACCTTTACGCTAAAGTAGAGTCAGTCGTTGCGCATGCGTTCTTTTTGGAAGGATCTTGCATGGCAGGGAATCCTCTGTTTGGAACTCCTCTTATTTTGTTCTTATCCTGGTTGCTCGTTTACTTTGGCATGCCTAACGCTTATTTACTCTCTTCAAATTGCGACTTAATTGTTTAATAACGGTTCGATATTCGCCCACGCAGGATAAGGCAGCACTCCTCGGGCTTTGGAAACTCCCATAACTCGGAGTCGGCGGAGTTCCAGTCCATTATCGAGCGAATGGCCAGCTTGGGACCCAATGCCCAGCTGACGAAAGGAGCGGATGAAAATCTTCTACTGTGAGTGACCAATTTGCCAAGCATTCAAGTTCTTCTTTAATGTCGAACTTGTACCTCCACAGAGCCGACTACGTGACCTGGAATGGTCCCAACACCACTCTATTGCAGAAGCACTCCACCCAAGGGTCGGATGCCGGCCTCTTGGCAGATCGGGGCTACAAGCCAACGGGCAGGAACTCGGAACTGTGCAAAGGAGCCCAGGCTGGACTGGCCAAGGGCAGCATCTATGCCCGGGGCAGCAACAAGAGCCCCAACATTAAATGCAACTAGGCGGGATTACCCTCACCCAAGTCCCCGCCATAGTGCCAAAGAGGGAGGACAAGCATCTTAGTGGCGACTAGCCAAGCACAACCCTCCAGAAATCCAGACTTACCACTAATATATGTCATTAGGTGTATTTTGCTCGACTTATTGTCCCTCGAATCCCGCCCGCACACACGTCACGTGTAGATCCCAGAAAAACCAAAAACACACATTCCATCCAAGCTCCAATTATTTTTTAGTGACTCGTAAATAAACACAGACTTTAAAACTAGCAAACTTACTTAATATAATGCGTGTCTGGAGAGAGGGATTATGATACAGCAAAGCACGAATGGGCGGACCTAGACCTCGTCCTCGTTGAGGAGCATGTTGGGAATGCCGTCGGTGATGGGGAATACCCTACCGGTTTCGGGGCACTCTAGTTGGCCCTCGAGCACGTCGATCTCGAAGAGCAGGTGATGGAGCTTCTGCAGGAGGGCCTCGTTTTCTCCAATGTTTTCCGGCTGCACGGCGGGTATGTCTTCTGTCAACTCCGCCTGGAAGGACATTTTTTACGTATATTAGTAGGATTTCATAGAGGATCGAATCCTAAATGACTACGAATTAACAACTGAATAAAAATAGCTTCCTTCCAAAAACAACTGAGAGAGAACTCACCACCTGGGCGGCGCCGTAGACCGCCGACCAGTCCAACTTGGGCAGCAGTCGCTCCACAAAAGTGGGATTAAACTCCGTCTCAACCACTTCCTTTTTGTTTATCTGAACGGAAAAATAACATCAATTCAATGAAACAGTCAATGGAAATATCAATACAGGGAAACCCTATGATACGCACCGTCAGCTTGAGGGGGAACCCCACCTTTACGCCCTTGATGGCCATGGATGTCAGGAAGTTGTACGTGCTAAGCTTCATTCTGGCTACTTAAATCCTTCTATCCACCAGTAATTAAAGTAGGTTTAAGTTTTCAAACAAATGTTTTTGCGGCGCACGTTGTGTTTTCTGCTTCTTTTAGTGCTAGCAAAACATCGGAGCACTATCGATACTATCGACTTTGTTTTTGGACTGTCTGGCAGCGCTGGTAGCTCGGGCCTAAAGGTACCAGATCTCCTCACTGATTACGATATAATAATCGATTGGCAACATTCGTTTTAGTTGGCAACGCGGGTCGCCTTCGAACACTCTACATTCTACACGAGAATTCGACCCCAAAAACGAGAATTC
>JAEIIJ010004948.1:0-20286 GCA_018904815.1 Drosophila ogumai
TTCACTGCGTTGCAAACTTCTGACTGAAATTATAATACCCTGCAAGGGTATAAAAATACCGCATAATTCTTCAATGAAAATATCGATTTATATATAGATCTGTTGCATCGAATTTCCAAACAGATTAATATAACGATATCTTCTGTATACCCTAATTCAGATTTTCTAAAACCTTAAATTGTTTTCCCAACGCATACTTTTTATGCTAATGTGAATATTTTATTTAAAATAATTTAATTATTTTTTCTGGACCTACTAATTTGTAATAAATAAAGCTTTTCATTGATCCCCTCTATTTATAAAATGTTTATAAGGCATTTCCCTCTTCTAATTTTCCTTAAATTTTGTCCTATGATCTCATGTTTACCCATCAACCAGCTCGATGCTGAGCTAATGGCACAACAAACCCAAATTAGCCATAAAACCAACAAATCCCCAAAAGACAAAACTCCACTTGAAAGGAGAGGACAGATAGCGGGCTCAAGACAAACCCATGGGAGGCCCGGCTCTGTTCCGACTTACCTGAGGGGCACGGTGTGTCCAGGCAAGGATTACGTAGCGAACATGTGCGTCCATCACCTTCGTAGCCGGCCGGACAGGAGTCACACTGGGCTCCATTCACGGTATCGTGACACTGGACGCCTCTGCAAAGGGAGACACAGATTGTTTTGTTAATGCGATCGAGCAGGGATCCGAATGGGAATGGGAATGGGAGTGGGAGCGTGTGTGCTATGTGTTCTGGGGCATATTGTTTATTTTTATTAATACCGACAGGCAGGAACAAACAGCCACAAAAGACTGTTAATGTTGCACACACAGTCCGAGGCGCACAAAGGCATATTTATTAATGATGGCTAGTGGAAACGGTTACACAAAGGCCACTGAGCTGTTAGCTGGGAGTTGGAAAGGAGAAAAGGTTACCCGCGGAGGGGACAGCGCTCGAGAGAGGATGAGGGCGAGGGTCACAAAAGCACCGACAAAGCGGGGTTCGACAAGCGACGAGACATGTGCCTGCTGCCTCCTGCAGGAGGGCAGCGGCGGATCCCGAAAAGAAAACAAATTACAATTACAAGAAAATCTTATTAAAAGCCAGCGAGGCCCAAATAAATAAGCCCAGAGCCGACATCATGTGTTGTGTAGGCTGTGACGCGGATGGCCGATGGCCAAAACACAACATATCCGAATGCACTGCATGCATGTAAATTTCCCTGACCGTTCCTTATTTATGCTCCGGAGTGTGGGATTGCTTGTGGCTCTGCAAAATATTTACATATCATGACATGGTCATTAGTTGCTTCGGTTCGGGGTTACAGTTACACGCGGCCCCATCTTCATCTGCAGCTGGGCCTCTGCCATCATCTCCATCTCTATTGCCATTCAGCTCCGTTTCTGTTTCGCTTTGCATCCCACTTTGTCAGGACATAACTCATGGCAGTCCAATTTCCTAGGAAAATCACCCATCAGCAAGAACTACCGTGCCCAACTGACCCAGAAGCCATAGTTTCCAATATTTTATGACTAAGCACATGCAGTGCGTTTTCGCCTGCCGGAAGACTCAGTCAGAGTTAATTGTAGTCTTGGACCCTGCGACTCGGACTTGGCCCTAGCTTCCCAGCTTGCTTTGGGCCGAGAAGCTAACAATAATGACGAAACAAGATTTGGAGATTTCTTAAGCTGACAGAGCTTTTGTACTCTGTAAAAAGGAAGCTAATTTCTTATAAAAAACATAATATTTGAATGTATTATTGGTAATATTTAATGCTCATTCTTCAAATTCGAAACTATTTAGATTACATCAAAAATGGATTTAAAACACATGAAATAAGTGTAAGATTGTGGGTCTCTCTTTCTCCCTATAATGCTCCAAATGCCAAAAATGTAGTGAATTTTGATGGAAACTATGGGACGAATTCTACTTTAGTATGCAGTTAAATTTATTTCGATCTTCCCCATCGAAGAAATTGGTCTCCATAGCAAATTCGAAGAAATTTCTGTGGCTTTAATTATTTTGTAGAAGGCTAGAAGTTTTCAAAAAAAAATGATACAAGTAACTGTCCTCCTGAGGTTATGATATATAGTTAACATACTTTTAAAATATATAGAAGATCTCGATTAATTTATAGTTAGATTCGTTTGTCTGCAGCTCCTTATAAAATCTATATACACACTGTAAAAGGTTTGGATTAAAAAATAAATATAATTTTACAAAAAGAGAACTTCTGTCAAAATAAAAAAGCAATGTTTTTTGGCTGTTTCATTACTCTCTCTTAGCTCTTATGTATAAAAAGATCTCTTTTCATCAAAGTTATTTATATTTATATGTATTTCTCAGTATTCTTATTGAAACTTTCTGTGGTATTTCCCTCATACTGTATTTTCTCTAAAAAAAAAGCAACCAAGCTATAATTCGAACTTGCTTTTCAAACCGAGGTTTACACTTTCATTATCAACCGTCATAGTAAATTCAGTATTCTCATTTTTAAAAGGGTATTATAACAACATTTGGCTAGCTAGAAAAAACAGGCCGAGTCGCAGAAAATGATTTTTGTTATTTTCTTAGTGCTGTCAGATGATGAGACCCATCAGCTTCAGGGTTTGGCATTTCCATGGTGGGCCGCAACACACTTGTCCGATCCCGAGTGTGTGCGTCAATATTGTCTTCTGCCGTGGAACATTTCGGGTATGGCCTCCAACTGGCAACTGCCAACTGGCACCGCGCAATTAGCAAAAAGTGTTAAGTACTTAAGTGGCAAGCGGTCTAAGTCAAGGCGCTGTCCGGGTCCCCGGCCAGGCTGGATTTGGATTTGGGTGCTGCGTGGGGGTTTTCGCTTTCCGGCTGCGTTCCCAGAGACGCACGCCTCCTTCTGGTTCCCTTTCGGCCAGCACTTTGCGCTTTTCTGCTTTGTTTCGGCTCATCCGACCATGTTGTCTGGGTCCGCCGCTCGGTGCGGCTTCGTTTGAGTGCTGGGAAAATATCCAGTCAAGCGCAGCGAGGAACGCATTAGCATTTCGGCCGCTGACCCCGCCCTCCAGCCGCCTCCACTGCATCCAGTGGATGCTGGATGCTGGATGGTTAGCATGACGGACCCACTTGCCCTGTCTCGACTGCCGTTCTTGCTGGACGTTCTTTTTATTAACCACGCATTCATAATTCATAATTCCAATTTGCTGGCGAGGCCCCCGCGATCTTCCACGAGTCCAAACACCGGCCAAAAGAGCCATAGAAGCCACAGGAGGAGGAGGAGGGCTGGTCCCGTGAAGGAGCAGGGCCTGAGTAATGTGTGAACATGGATTCGAAGCATGCAAAGGCTTTTAGCCACACTCCCTTGGCTATCTCGTGGCAATGGGACGTCGTTCACTGGTCGGGATAATACTGTATTCCATATATTATTATATTTAAGTCCTCTTAAGGGCCACCAATCACACATTTTGGATAACCCTTTAGCCCGTTTGATGGTCTATTTGCCAGTCAGCTCGGTCGTAGCCCCTATTCTTACGGGTTACTCACCGGACTCCCCAGCCATTAACCTCTTCCAAATGGCTTCTAATGGTAGCGCATGCCATGCAAATGCACACCACTCCAGCCACCAAGCACTTGGCTGCCACTCGAAGGAGCTCCCTTTCCAGGGGGAGAAGTGCCACCACCATCCAATCCTCAATCGTCTGTGCCGAGTGCTCCCTTACCCCGATCCTCGAATGTGGCGCACGCTCTGGACAAACTGCAGCTAACTGCCATAAAGCGGCGTTTATTTTGCCACAGGCCACTTATCTGCGAGGCTGACTGCGGCTCTGACTCCGGCTCTAGCTCCAGCTCCAACTCTGGCTGTGGCTCTGGCTCTTGCCTGATCTCGACTTGGCTTGGCCGGGGCTTGTTTTTGTTTTCATTGCTGCGCCTGCGCACGGTTCCAACAACCGGCATCGTACATGTTTATGCGGAGATATGTCAAACTTAATAAAGGGTAATATTATGTGGTTATTAAAAAAGAAGCTAGCTGAACATATTTTTCCAAAATTCGGTATGAAATACTTATTAGAAAGCATTAAAATATAAAACAGAATTGTAGATTTTTTTAATAAATTAATTAATGAAATTCAAGATCAATGATCCTGTTATCGTTCACTGAAGTAATTCACAAACTCCCTCCAGGTATAAACGTGGCCGGAGCCACCTATTAATTTGAATTCAAGCAGTCAAATGCCTCCACAGCCGCAGAGTCAACAGCCAGGGCAGCACCAGAGCGGCACCAGAGCAGCAGCGAGAGGAGGAACAACAAAAACGAATCCAACGACGACGACAACAACGACTTGGAATCAATGGATCCACTTTTTTCCGATGCGTAGGCGAACTTGATTCACACTGAGATATGCGTTCCACCGAACTTTGATGTTTCGAGCCGTGAACCAGCTCGCTGCCGCTTCCACTCTTGGCTTTTCCCGCTCCTACCTTTGAGACGTAAACGTTTTGTTTGGCTCTTTCGGAGGGGAGTGGTGGAAATTGGGAGGCAGGAGGGAAATGGAGATTCTGTGGGAAAGTTGCCACAATCAAATGGAATTCTGTCGCGGGAAAACTGTCCAACATGCCCGAACACATGTTGCAGCTGCCATCGGCCCAGGAATCACACTCCGAGCCGCTATCGCCCCATCTACAGATGGTAATATTATCTGCCTTGGTTCGGGGACTGCAGCTTGATTGCATCGCTGATTATTTCATCAAATGCATAATTTAAATTGAACAAAAGTGTGCGGCGCAGTGAAATCTCTTCTAGGTGCCTGGCGTCCGACTGTCATCGGCCTGGGGCTAAGTTATGATTGGCTTTTCAGGTGGTCAGCTCAGCACACCTGTGCCGGGGCCCTTGGAAATGGAAAGTGCTGGGAGAATTCGAAATGCAAATAAAAAGGGAGATTCAACTTAAGGAAGATGGCCAAAAAACAAAAAATATCAAATTTGCAATAGTGCGCTGGGATTATTGAAATGTTTCATATTAAATTGCCTATAAATAATGATGATGCTGTAAATAATTTCTTTAAAAGCCATTTGCCGCATTTTTTTTGTTGAATGAAATCTTGAGAATTATAAGTGAAGAAAATTGAAAATGCCATGAAATTATTAAAATGTCTTTTATCGAATTCTAATTAATTTAGGAGAATTTCCATTAAATATATCAAAGAATATATATGCTCATACCAATAATAAATTACTTATTGAAAATAGAATAAATACTCAATGATTCCTATTTTATTATAATCATGAGAAATACTTTTAAATAGGCCGATAGTTTTTTACTTACTATATATTTTATTTATGACCTTTATGCTCATTTTCGTAAATTCTAAGAATACAAAAGAATGTAGGGAATCAATGTTGAGTTCCGCCGAGACACCAAGAATGAAACCTCGGCCCATTATCTCAACGGACACAAAAGATATCACTCCACAGGGACAGGGACCTATTGGGACCTATTCTAAATCCAATACCCCCATAAAACACACACGATAACTGCCACAACAAAGGATCAACAGGTGTGCATGTCATTAGCGCAAGTTTTACGGCCTTTTAATAGAATCGATCGCCTTTCCAAGTCTCGTAAAGAATGGGAGCCGGAATCGAACTGAAGGCAAACTAAGCACTGACCATGTTTAGCCATGACGCCGCATTTGATTCAGGTGACATTTGGTGGGTTCTAAATTAAAATAATTGGAATTCGAATTGGGATTCGGAATGGAAATGGAGCGGGAGAAGCAGAGTATCGTTTGCGGCCTACCACACACATCGGCCACATTTCATCGATAATGAAAGATGACAGTAACGAGACGATCGACGTCGTGACAACATTTAAAACAATTTTATGCAAATTGAAATACGGTCAAGCGGGGAGAGGACGCACCCATCCAACGAAATACAAACAAATACGAAACAAGCCCAAGCGATCCCTAGACACCTACACCACACATCGGTTCTTGGCCGGCATTGGGGCTCTTCTCAATAATTTACACAAATTTATGGCCTGGAGGAGGGCTTCCTATGCCGATCAGGCGCTCGCTTCTCGCGTTTCCCCGGTTTCTCCTGGTCCGAAATCACTTTGGGCCTTCTGACACAATGAAGTCAGTCAGTTGGGCTTCTCGGGAGCCCGGGAGTTGGGAGTTCTGTCGAACCCGAGCTCTAACCTGGGTGTGCGGGTTCTCTATTCCAGCTCACATTTAACTAATTTATGCGGCTGTTTCAAGTGCCATTTGTGGTCCAGGCCGCACAGCTTAACGTTCCGTATTGCCAAAGGTTTTGTTGCATTTTGTCGGACAATGCCTTCGGTATATTCTATCCAACTCCAGCTCCGTTACAGCGCATAACTTGTTATAGTTTTGTTTAACATATTTATGACATGCGCCTCCCCGAAATAATGTTTTTATTAGAGTCCCCAGCAGTGCTGTGGGTCTTTTGCATAATTAGTTGGATTCGACACAAATTTGGCAGCTGCCCGATATCGGAGATCGGGGCCAGAACAATCCTCACTGGGTTCTTTATTGATTTCCGACTGTGTTCATGAGCTCTTCCGGCTGGCCATCGGGGCTGTGGGTGGTTCCTGATGTCTTTTTGGAGAAAGACTTTCCTTGTGAGAGCCGCGGATATGATGGTTATATTATGTCGGCAGGTGACTGGATTATGAATCTTTATGCCTGTGCCCAATAATTCAGATCAAAGAGATCGTTTGGCAGATAAAGCCCCCTCTTATGGATCATTTGAATATTTATCTTTCGACTTCAGCGGCCTAAACTATCTTAGCCCGACTTGGCGATGTGGCTTAGATAAGGCATGAGCCTAAGAAATGGAAAACTTTCGGTGTGACAAGGGATTAGGAAGACTTCGCATTCAGATTGACATATCTGCGATCGATGGAGCTTATCGGATGGGCTGAGGTGAGAGAACCGGTCCCAGAATCACTCACATGACTCGCAGCCATTAGGCCCAATCCACTTACGCGGTTCTTTGTAACCAGCTTAAGTCCACGGTCTCTCCCTGCTCCCATTTATTCGTAGAATTCACCCAGCAAATAAAGGTCTAAATGTGTCTTCTCAATGGCCATCACGTGCTTATCAATCACAGAGATATATAGACAGGAACAGGCGCACACAGATGCGGATAGTGACACTGCTGGGCTGTCAAGGAGTTGCCTGTTTGGCTAGATCATCAAACCATAAACAACATCAAATTGCCATTAAGGCCAAACGCAAAATGCAAAATGCAAATAATTGCACAGTCAGAGGCGTTCGGATGCCGGCGCTTTTCAAGCCCTCGGAGTCGCAGCATGACAAATACAATTAACATGGATGCGGTGGCCACGCCCTTGACGCCATTAAAGTCCCTCATGAGCCGCGCTAATTCCGCACACACACGCTCACGGACAACACATAAGGATAAACATAAGGATGGACTTACGGATAGCACACGAGGTGGGCGCAGGTGACGCCCGGCTTGCAGGTCTTGCCATCGCCAATAAAGCCAAGCGGACAATGGCCACATCTGGGCCCGGATGCCGAGTCCAGGCACTCCACTCCTGCAAGAAAATAGTAGGGCATATTTAGAAATTTTTGTATTTTAAAGCTCTAACTTTATTTAATAAATAAAATAAAATCTCATAATAATTTATACTGTAGAGAAACTAGTTCGTATATCATATTTAACTTTATATATTTATTATAAGCAAAAAATATATATCAAAATATTTTTTTTTCGATCAGAACTACTGAATTTTAATTGATATAAGTCTGTCGAAAAAACATAAGATGAAATTTCTAGGATACTATATCTTAGGATACCAGATCATACATCGTTTAATAGAAAATATTATTATATTATTTACAGAATATAAATCTGATCGTTTTACAAAAAGTTGAAACAAAAGTTTCAAGAATTAATGAAGTAAAAGTTGAGTAAAATGTATACTATTAATAAAGTGAAATATAAATAAAAGATATTATATTCTAGATTCACAGAGTAGTGGCTCTTTAGTCGCTACAAATAAGTGCCCTTTTCTTTACTAGAAAAAAGCTTTTAATGTTTTTTAAGACACTAAGATGAATGTTTACATTTTGCGTAAACGCACTACTCACCTGAATAACAGGGATTTGCAGAACGGCAGTCGGGCTCGAGGCGCAATTGGTTGTCTCCGCTGAGGGGATTCTTGCAGCCGGCACAGTTCTCCAAGAGCATCCGCAGGTAGGCAATCTCCTGGCGCTGGTGGGCGACGTCTTCGCGGAGCAGCTTCACCAGAGCCAGTAAATCGCTCAGCGAGCGTGCGAGGGCGTCTGTTTGGAACAATGAGCGGGTTGGAACAGAGATCAGTGTAAAGTAACAGTTGAGTTAGGGCGAGTTCATTGGGGACTTAAATAAAGCAACGATAATTCAGGAACACCCTCCCTCGAAAGGTGTGTGTGTGTGTGTGTGTGTGTGTGTGTGTGGGAAGCGTTCAGCGTCTGACAAGATTAAGGTCTAACCGATGCAAAATCGCACTCGCACTCGAAGTGTGGACCAGAAGGTCTCTGATTGCAGCCTAATCCGCTTTGTCGCTCCAGCGAACTCCTTCCTTCCGTCGGGACTTTGAACAGCTGCTAATGCGATCGGGGCTTTAGTGCAGCTTAATGCAATGGGACAACAAAGCCGAGCACCAAATCCTGGTCTCCCTCTAGAGATGAGTCAGTGTGCTGATTAATTGGCGAAACTCGAATAATCCAGGCCCTAAGTTGTGCACGTTGTGTGTGGGTATCTTTTGGATTGGTAAGTGGATTGAATCACAGTTGCATTAATTTATGCCACAAGCCAGGAAACTCTACTGATGAGATATCCAAGTGACTAACCTCGTCAAGACTTTGACACCGGAACTATCGGAAATGAATAGTGTTATGTGTGGGAAGTACCCCTTGATAAACTCATAACTCATTTCTTTTTAAATCGAGCTAATTTTCAAACGGAAAATGATATTGTTTCTAATTAAAATATTTTGTAAATTTATTCTTAAGACCATGAAGTTTTTACCATAACCAGAACTGTATTTGTACAACTTAAAACAGGTATCCCACAGAGATTGCTTCTGGGCAAAATTAAAGCCAACTCAATTTGTTGTGTGGGGAATCCTGGAAAAGTCCACAAATTGCAATATATCGCTTATGGATGTGTCATCTCTAGGCCGCTTAAGTTGTATGACATCGTGTAAGACACATGGCAACAACTAAACTAGTTCAACGGAGTGGTCCGCTCCATCCATATGCACATCTGTACGACTCTGTCGGTTTACCTGGCTGACTGCCTGAGTGAGTTTTGTCAACATTGAAACGCCGCCGCCTTAACGCCCAAACGCATCCGTTCCGAGTCCGACCGAACCCCACCACATCCTAACCCCGCCCCCGCAGCGATCTCGATCTCGTTTTGGTTTGGCCACATTCGGCAACCTTCGCTTCTATCTGGTTCGTCGGCGGCCTGGCCACGTAATTCATTCATTACGATTGCCGTTGTCGTTGCCTTTGCCTTTGCGATTTATACATGCCGGTCTGTACTCAAGTCAAGTACACTTGAAATAACTACAGTTATACTTGATGAGAATTTAAAATTTTGTTTTAAAAATTAATTAGCTAGGAGAGAAAAATAACATATCCTTGTGAACAAAATGGGCAATATAAAAATAAGATGCTTAAAGGGCTGTATGTTAAGATCTTGTGTGTATTAAAAAGCATTGTTAGGATATGGATATGTATTATTGTCATAAATTGAACAATTTTATTAATAAAAGAAAAATTTAAATAAAAGCAATGCAATAAGCATGACATCTTTATTGTGTAAATTGAAATAAAATCTAGCTTCAGGCAATAACTTAGAATAGCTAAATAGCTCTTGGAATATGGTTTAACTGCACAAAATCTATGTTTAAAAAATGTATACCTCAAAGCTTTATAATTTCTTTAAATTTCTTTTATTTCTCAAAAGAAACTTGTGCCATTTTCGTGGTGTAGCCTAGAGTCTTTATGCCCGCTGAGTAGATTGTGTGGGTACAGATCAGAGCGGGCTACGGCTACCAATTTGGTGTCTTTGCTCTGAGCCAGATAAATAATAATTATGCCGACTCGACTCCAGGTGCCAATGTACGAGTCTGTTTGTAGTTTAAAGCGAGTGCACAACCTATGCACGGGCTTTGTCATATCTCGGCGTTCATTAGTGTTGTCGCTCTCTGTGGGCGCCTCTCCCCCTACCGATCACTTAGCGGCGACTTATTGGCCAAGATGGTGACTTCGATGAGGGTACTTATGGCTATATCACACAGCGGCGGATGTGCGTTTGCCTCATTAATAATCGCTTGCCAGATTTATAAGGTATTAGCGGGTTAAGTGAAGATAGTTTACAGCTCTGGCAACCGGATCAAGTTCAGGGCTATAGGATTACAAGGTCATTAACCTTGTTAATTGTTCTTATGCAGAATTCTTAAGCCATCTCGGAATCATTAGATCCGATAGTTAGTTGCCTTTTCTGTCTTGAAACCCACATATATCAGTTGACTTATAAATGGCACTTGTAAGTTATCAATCAACGTCAATAGTTGTGTCATTTTGGGCCGTATATTTTTGGCCAAGTCAAAACAATTCCTTTTTTAGGGGATTGGTTTGAATTCCTACGAATTATTACTTGGTATATTATTTATGTAATGAATTGCCTATATTGTACGCTTTAAACATTCACAATTTTCTGGCTGCACTTTCAGAATGCCTTCTCTCGTTTTCAAGGCCTCGTTCATTCACTTGCACATGCCATTGAAATTTTCAAGCCCCCACTCGATGCAGCCAGCAATCCGCCGAATCAGTTCCCCAGCCCACGCTCCCACTCCGAGCTGTTCTACCACATTTGCCTAATTGAATCACCTATGCTCCTCCGTTGACATAAACGCCAACTGACAAAAGCCAAATAATTTCATCAGAGCGAACATCTAATCCCAGAGCCGTAGGAAGGACCACGCCTTTGGGCCGCGATTCCTTGACTGCCTTCAGACTACCGTGGGGAGTTGATCCACCACTGGGCGTGATGGGTGGATGAAGTGAATGTTGGGCAACCTACCTTCGCAGTCGCCATGCAGCACGGGGATATCGCCGCGCTCCACGTTCGTGGGCACCTCCTGGTTTCTGTGGTCGACGACTCCTTCCCGGGCAATGGTCGGTTCATACCAGCCGCGGACATCGCGCTTCTTGTTCTTCTCTAAAATATTTGAAACGAAAGAGAAATTTGACTTTAAAATATATACCTTAATTATTAAAAAATTCCTCTAAACATTTATTTAAAAGGTTGGATAAGAAGTTGTTAAAAGACTAGCATAACTTACCTCGTTCCGTGATCTTGTTGCGCAGCATGCGGCGATTGCCACGCCTATGATAGCCCTTCTGGCAGTTGGCTCGCTGCAGGGAGTGCTCCATGTCGCCATCAAAGTGCAATGGATATTTTCGCTCCCGAAACTTCCGTGGAAATAGAAAACTTTGTATCCCCTAGTTGGTTAAAAGGAATCTCCCACTTACCAGCTTAATCACCGGGTCATCCATCTGGGTATACAGCTTGGCCAGGTTCATGTCGATGTCGTGGTGCGTGCTTGGCTTACAATCCACATGGAGTGTAATCCTGTTCTTGGAGAACTGCAGGGCCAGGGAGCGAATGGTGCTCGTCTCGTTAATGTTGGGTATCTCAAAGTTTCGCGACTCGGTGGCCCCATTTGCACTAATGTCCAGCGTGACCCGCTGCTGTTTGCGGTCCAGGAAGAAGGACATCTTGTGCTTCAGCATGGGGAAGTCGATCATGAAGAGGGCCTCAATGGATATGTGAAGCTTGCGGCGAGGTCTATGTGGTGGCAATAGTGGGATTAAGGATATCGGTATGATATTTATGGCATTTACCTTATGTGACGGGTGGATATGACCACATCCCCCTTTCGTATAAACTGTTCCAGTTCCGCAGAGGCAACTAAAATTTACGAAATTTATATGTATACTTTACAAGGTGATTAAGTAAGGAATTTAATCTGCAATTACTCATTTCCGAATCTTTTTATTTAGGGTCAACCCGAAATTAACGTTCTTTTAAAGAAAACAGGGAAATCTCAGTTTCGTGCCTTATCTCGTTATGTTTTTTGAAGATCAGTTACGAAACCCTCAAGAAGAACTTCCGTTCTACGATATCCAAACATATTGATTACCAAATCAACAACTAAATACAAACAAAGATAAAGCACTGAGGTGGCCAAACCACATGACCATTGGGTCATGTTTGTTAATCTCTCTCTCCGTCTCAGCCACTTGCTCTATTTATCCACAAACATTGGCAATCGGTTTTGCGCCTGCCAGAGATTACAGCACTTTGGACGCGGAACATGGGACTGTTTATTTTGGTCACCGCCAGACTTTGCCTCTAATATAGCGGGTCGTGTTAACCCAAAATAAATGCTTGAGACGCAATCGTATTTGCCCAGACCAAAGAATCCATCAAGACGACGACTCCATTTAGAATTTCACGCATTTGCGCGGTTATTTGTCATGCTGCGACCAACTTCTGACAGGCTCAAGCCCGATGACCTTCACGACATGGACATGGACATGGGCATGGATGTGGACATGGACATGGAATCCCAAGCCTCGTGCTCGTGATCGCGCTGCAGTAACGCCATCTACGGAGTGGGAGGTTAGCAACTCAGCAGAAAACGAGCCCAACTGTCAGGCGGCGACGTTTGCATTGGGATTCAGTTCGAAATTTACATAAATCGGCGCTAGTTGGTGACCAAAAGTTTGCCATTTGGGCGTTTATCGGCAAACATTGACGTTGCAGGCATTCGCATGTTAAACCATAAAAAACGGTGAAAATATGGTATTGATTTACACTGCAGAAATATTTCAATATATGGCATTTATTTTCTTATTTTAAAAATTATAAGAAAAACGTAAAGTATTCAAAATAATGCTTAACAATGCATAGTCTGTTTTCTAAATTATATTTTTTAATTATTTATAAAGACTTGAATTTGTCTTGAATCAGTTAAAGAAATTTTTAATATTTTATTTGCAAATAGCAATCGATTTTATAAAGCAGAAATTATCTTCTTATTAAGTCAAAGCACCCACTTAATTCTCCTAACCCAAATTTAAAATTTTTTCAGTGCATCGGCACTGCGAAAAATAAGTCAGTGACGGAAATAGGGGGGCCTATTTGCACCTACCTGGATCGAGTGAGAGTGATGCAACCTCCACGAATGTCAGCGCCAAGGCGGTCAGCCCCACGAGCAGCACGCGCGTCCAAATCATCGTGGTCGTCGTGGCCGCTGTCTTCCGAGTGTGTCTCCTCCACCGGCTCCTCCGTCCAACTGCAATATAAATAACAGAAAACAGAGACGATAAAGTGGGAAAATCAGAGCTTGCTCCTCAGCCGGTGGTTGTTTATTTACGTTTAAAAATAAAACGCACGGTTAAATGCGTTGCGTGGCGGGGCATAAAATAAAATCGCATAAAACAATAAATAAAATTCAAATTAAATTTTGTGTAGCGAGAAAAGAATTAAAAGAGGCAGAAGCAGCGAGCGATTGATAAATATTTTGCATTTTTTACATTTCTAACAAGCGTTGCGCTGGCCGGAAGTATTTGGTCGGGTATCACCTAGATGTATCTATATAAAAATATTTGTCTGCATCCCGATCCCCCATTCTTTGTCTTTCATCTCGTTGGCCCATCTGTGGGCGTCATCACAATAAAGCATTTCGGGGCTTAAGTTTTATATTTCTTCTTGTAATTTTTTGGGGGCCCATTGTGGAGATTTATGTCGGATTTTTGCAATCATTCTTTCCTGCCAGCCTCTTTTTCTAAAACTTAAATAAATGTTTATTTAATGTGCGTGTGTTCAGCTTTGTTTTTGACTAGGTGTATTTTCAGGTGCTGCCACAGAGGAAGTTCCGCGGAAAGGTTGATGGGAGCACGGCGCTAGATGATGAACTAAGAGACTGCATATTTTTTTCTTAAACATTTTCCTGGAAGAACCAGGCGGGATTAGGAAAAATATGAACAGCCAGAAACGACTTGGTCTAATTAAATTACTAGACTGATTTAAACTTATGCAATGTCAAAACAACTCGACTGCTCTGGCCATCTGCTTTTCCTACAAAGCATCATCAGTCTTACACCAAACTTTTGATCTAACTTACATAAATCTCGGGAAAGTAGGGAGAATAGCTTCCACTGCAGTGGAGTGATCATAAATTACCTTAGACGCAACTTTAACGATCAATGAAATAAAATAAAATGTAGAAAGATCTAGCTTGGAACAAGTACCTACTGATTGGCATTAAGCGAGTGGAAGTCGTAAAACAAATTGGATTTCGTTGAGAATTCCCTTTCCGCCTCACAAAAATATACCCAGTTGCAATTAGGCATTTGGCTCATCGCTTGAGAGCCACAAAAACGCCAACAAGTGTTATAAACTGCATAACAAACAAATCCAATGGGGAGAGCCGCCTTCCTCCAGACCAGATTCGATCCCATCTCCCGGCCATTACACAACTTTCGTGCTTAAATAAACACAAGCAATGTGGCCGAGATGCTCTGCTCGGCTCAGCTCTGGCTCAAAGGTGTCCCAGGAATGTGGTAACGGTGGCTCCGATGCCGATACTCCGAGAGGTTCAGAGTCAGAGCCAAAAGCAAATGTCGTTATGGCCATACTATATATACACGACGACAACTCCTCTCCTTCTCCGATACTGGTCCAAAATGTTGACTGACAGTTATGGATTTATAGTGGCAGTTGTCATTGGCGTTTCTGGCTTCTCGTTCTCTTGGCTACAATGTCACTGAGTCACTGAGTGGATGGACGGGGCCGTAGGATCTGTTCCATTTATGGGCGCAATCGCAATTACCGGAGCTCCAGCAGCCCAGCTTCTAGTGGGTCTTTTTCTCTGAGAAGTAAAAGTAGCAGGCACTTGAGAGCTGAGAGCATTTGAGAATATTTTAGGGGTTTTATTTGCCCAGTCTATGGGAGGGATTAAGACCATTAAGAACTTTACTACCTGAAAGGTGTCTATATAGACTTTAAGTCATTTCCAAGGGAGTTCCAAGTAGTATTTAAATGTGAAAACCCCTGACTTAAACACATTATAAGAAACATAATAAACGAAATTTCAATTGAAATATACTACATACATATATTTTTCAATTTATATCTCCTGTTCCCATAAGACTTTAGCTTATATGAAAGCATTCCCATCTAGGCCCGATCATTACCCATAAGTTTCCAAGGCTTAAGGTCTTCCGAGTTATTCATCCGTTTCAAATTCCGTGAAAGGTTACCAAGAACTTAACCCAAGCATAATGCCTGAGATCTGTGCCAAGTGTTCATTGAAACGTTTATTAATAGCCAGTTAAGATGGCTCGGCGGCTACCAGAACTTTTCCCACAAAATGTCAACCAGGTAATCCGCCCCAGAACATAAAAACAGAGACGAAACCAGAAGTGGAAACACCTTCCAAATGTACACATAATCCTCGGTCCCCCGAAATTTATTAAATACTTTTTAATGCCATCGGTTCGGTATAGATCATGCATAGGCCGGGCATATATCTCTGTCCAGCGCCCACGCAGTCGACTATCCGAGGCCTCTGGCAGAGAATCTCGGCATGGAGACGCCAGAGTGACAACCACAAAAAACAACGGCGGCAGCCGGCAGCTTCATGAAGACGACGCCACATCTACTTAATAAAGCGGACAAATCAGACACAAAGTCCGTCTCCATAAAGCGATGAGTACATTGATTGACATTTAATTAAGCAAAAGCAAAAGCACACGGAAGCCGCAGCACATGGTCACCGCAACCGCAAAGGGATGCTATCGGGTATCCCCTTCCAGATGAGATCTTCACCCACTAGCCGGGTTTTAGACCCCTGCCGGGTTAGACTCAAGCCGATCGAACGGGTTTTAACGTGACGACTGTCACGGCGGTGACAAAGGCGTTGCTGGACTATCATCAAAGGAAATTTGATGCTTATCGGAAAAGTCATTTTCATCAGATTGAATGGCTAGCCCGAGGACAGTGGAAGGGAAACGAGAACCCTGGCTGGCGAGGGCTGTTCTGGACATATGAAAGCTTTGGACTGAGTTGGGATTTGAATAAAAATGATAATAACTTTCAGTAGAAATAAAGTAAAACAAAAAAGCTTGAATAGTTTCAAAGATTAAAATGTTATCTTAAGATTAAGATAGTGAGACATGCTTCTCTTTTAAGATCATAAATTACTAGAAAGACTAAAACAAACAGAGAACAATTTCACTGTTGTTGAAAATTGTTGAAAATTTCTGACAAAAAGTCTTTCAAAACGAAATAAAAGGTTTATTGAACATATAATATAATAATATAATAATTTTTAGTGATTGGAAGTTAAAAACCACTGCAGCAATTAGTTTTAATTTTGATATATTAGGAGACTTAAAAAGTTTCCCTTTTAAATCGAATTTAATTAAATAAAAATCAAGAACTGCATACTCATGTGGTTAATCTAATCAAAGAAAACAAGGTGAGCAACTCAATTAGCTTTGAGCATCCTCCTATAGAGATGATTCACTGATACACTCTTGTATCGGCCCTCGGATGGCATTAGAAATTCAAATATTTTGATTTTTTTTGCCGGTCGGAGCCAGCATGCAACCACATCCACATCCACAGCCATGTCCCCTCGGGCGTTTAAAGCGGCGCAAAAATTAAAACGAAAAGAAAACGCCCGGCCAGCTTCTGCGCATGCGCGACTGTTCACACTGCTCACACCGCTGAAGCTGAAGCTGACGCGACTCCGCAGTCGCTGTCGCAGTCTCAGCCGCCGTCCCGGCCTCAGTTGGAGTGAAGTCGCGTGTGGGCAGGACAAGTTTCGCGTCCATCGTCGCCGCAAGCGTCGTGTCACTGAAATCAAATCAGCCGCGCTTAAATGCTCAGCCGAAAACTTCGGTTTGGCTTCAGTTCGAGCCGTAGAGCTCGGGGAATCGCTGGAAAACCTGCTGTCAGTTGCTGGTTTGACATGAAAAAAATCTATGACGGCGCCTACGCATCACGAGCGGCAAGAAAGAGGGAGCAGGGTGGCGGCGGGGCCCCGGCTAAGCCACTTAGGGAAATTCTTCTGCGGATTTTCATTTGCAGCTGACTTTCTTCTGGCTTTGTTTAGCTATATATCCAGGCACATTATAATTGGACTGCGCTCCGAACTGCATTGATTCGGTGCAGCCTGATAAATTGGTTTCTTCATAATAGACTTTGTATGACTTCCGGCGAGGCCCGGCGAACGGTGCGTGAAAGTGTCAAGATTAAGATTGGACTCCAAACCGAGTTCAATAGTCTCGAGCGGCACTTGACGTCCTCATTTTATTGATTTCTGTATTCGATTTGAATATCGGCTTTGGCTCAATCTTTTTATCTTGCTGTTTTCTCAATCCGTTTTTCACTACTTATTTCCCACAGAAACAAGGCAGCAGTGGACAGTTTGAAATGTTGACCATTCGGTGGCTGTACATGGTCCTATTTCAAAATACCAAAAGGTCTGTCAATTATATATTATTCGGGAGAAGGAGATTTTGGATATGGTAATTGCCACCTGCCAAGTTACTCAATCAGAGTTGATAAGATGATGGAAATTGGAAATTTAGAAACGTAATAGTTGAAGTAAGCGAAAAAATCGAATATTAAATACATACATATCTGAGACATTATTACACACTTTAAATTCGTATTTGATTAAGTATTTTCTTAGCTAATCACACATCATGAATAAATTACACAGCCACAAATAGCCAGCAGCTAGAATCTGTCCGAAATCATATTATAATGCCATAAACTTCAATAAACAACATGCTGCTGCGTATATAGCCGCCATATAATTATATAAAATAGCATCAGGTGTTTGCGGGACCACACCAAGTGGTCTTTGACTTACAGAATTTGCATATCAGAGCTGAATATCTAATTATAAAGAAACCAATGGCGAGGATCTTCGCTTTCCAGATGGATCTAATCAACAGGTTATAAATGATATTTTTGTGACTGGCCAGTGGATGGATTTTTGGCTCAGCTTTATTATTTTATGTTGGCGATCTTGTCAAAACGTTTGAGAATGTGTTTAATCTATCATTAGGCCAAAACCGAAAACCCATTAACTTATGTTGATTAACCATTAAACCGAAGTCGCCGTCTCCAATCGGGCTGAATCAGTTTTGACACCGCAAGTCCAAACAGCAAACAAAGGCCTCTGCTGCCTTTATTGTGTCGATGAATTTGAATTGCAAATTTAAGACGAGTCAATACAAAGCATTAAAATTTGTTAGCCCGATTTCCCGCATAAGGTCGGATATATTGGCTTTGAATGGCTTTCCACTGACGATGCGCTAATTTGCTGCTGCAACAATTTTCCATTTAATTTGCATTTGTTTATGAACCCATAACTCGCTGCCAAGCGGAAATTCCAATACCAACAATAGAAATATTATTTATGTTTTAATAATGTCAAACGCCAGCTCTATATACGGTGAGCTCGCTGAGAAAGATATTGTCAAGTGTGAGAAGTCACTTGTGTAGGCAAGGGGTAAAAATAAATGGCTGAGCAGTCACAAAAGAAATAAATATATCATATAGCTAAAGCACAAATCAATCGGGATGAAATTTGATGAAAAGAATATTTATACAAGTAATTTATAATAGAAACTCTAACAAACTTAACTTAATTAAAGCCCTGGTTATAACGCATTAAATTTAAAGGCCCAGAGGAAATTAAGGCCACGATTTAGACCAATACCCCTTTGAGCCAAGACGCCACTGCCGTTGAGTAATATATTCAAATAATAAAATAACCGCAAGTCTGTGAGACATCTTAGAAAGGCAGTTATAAATTGTTATGGAGATCGCTGCTGTGGGCGTCTTTTAATTGAATCGCTTGGCATAGAGTAGCAGTCGAGCCCAGTAGAAACTGGCCAAGTGATGGGGAATCAAGCCAAATAAAATCAGATATATTATCCCAAAATGTATTTAACAATCCCTTTGGCTCTGGAATCCAGAGCTGTCTCCATCTCGATTTGGTCAACGGCATTCACAAACTGTGGCTGCCGTTTTTAAGACAAGAGTCCAGCATTGTAGAGCAAACAATTCTTTATACCCTGACCTTATGAGATCACATAATTATAGTTCTCACAGAGGCATAAACCGCAATCGGACAATCTTTTTAAATATGTGTGGAAAGTCCGGTAATTAATAAATTATGACTCGGCTTTGGTATTTCGGCGCCAATGCAGATTAGCCCAAAGATCTTCAATAGATTAATGTCGGTCGCTCGGTCGGTCTCTGTGGATGCCACAGGCCGCTTTGACAGCGAGATTGCGGTTGTCTGCTGGGTGTGGCTAATTAATATGTATCGATAGTATTTGAATTACAACAACAATTAGCATGATTTATCATCAGATATAAAATGGAGGTGATATAAATTGTTATCTCAGGAGACGCATATAAAAACCATTTATACATTTATTGGCCTATCAACAAGGCTGGCGATTATCGGAGCATAAAATAGAGTTTGAAATTAAAGCTTTTTAGTCAAACTGAATAAAGGGGATTCTGTTAAATATCATAGAGTTTATGCTGTGTCGGAATTTCCTCGATTTTATATTTAGCTTAAAACAGCGCAATTGCTGCGGAAATTCTCCCTTTACAATTTGATTGAAACTTTCGTATAATTGAACAAAAATACAAATAAAAGTACAGGACAGGAACCTCACGAACCAACCGTGACCACACTTTACACACATTTTAGTAGAGTCTAGGTTAACCCAGATTTTAGCCACACACAGAGGCTACGTACTATTTTCACAGCGCCTCCGCCTGGAGGTCTGGGGCCAACCTTCACACTCACCTCTTAGTCAAGGACGTTGCACGTACCACTCGCTCCTCAAGAGGTGCTCCGGCTGCTGCACCGCTTTAAGTGAATTACTGGGGGAGACTGACGTACGGCTCCTTAGGCTGTTTGCGCCACTTGCGGCTGTCAACGCGCAATTTAGAATGGAAACGACCTGAGTTATTTTTACGAGTATTTCCACACTTTCCGCCGCTTCCTGAACGCACTCACACAGACACTTTTATTATATGTGCTGACCGAAAGATCAAACAAATCGCAGGCTCTTCACACTAAAAGAATCGATAACGAAACGGATGCATTAGATAATTTAAACCCTTTTCAAAATCTCCCAGCGACAAGCATAAACCACAATTGG
>JAEIIJ010004953.1:0-10671 GCA_018904815.1 Drosophila ogumai
AGTTACAAGAATTAACACTCAATACTTAAATTTAAATGATATATTATCAAAAATATTAAGGAAAACATGCTTTTATAAATGATTCAGGTTTTCCTAACTCTTTTTTGGAACACCTTAAAACTTCTTTGATTAGGATTTACTTTAACTTATAAAAATAACTTCATAGAGGTGATATTTAAAGCCTTTGATATATAAATTAATATTACAAATTAAACACAAGAAATATTGAAGAAAGCCTTCGATTAAATATAGAAATTAATATCACAAATTAAACACAAGAAATATGGTTTGTAAGTGTTAAGTTTCTGGTATTAATTAAATTTTTTTTAGCTGTATTATTCATAAAGATTCATATCCCCCACACTCACCGTTGGATCGGAGCAGCGCGAGCACTTGCAGGTGAAGCCCTTCTTCATTTTGAGGAAGAGATGGCGCGCAATGTTGCCGGTGAAGAGCTTGGTGTAGGTGGTGGTGATCTCGAATCCCTCCGGGATGTCGACGGCGGCGCGGACGATCATGTTGTTGGTCTTCTCCTCGAAGGTGTAGTAGGCGTTGGGAATGCAGTCGTGGTTCACGACCCCGAAGAGCGGATAGAGGGCCCGGTAGTTGAACTCCTGGTTGTCGTTGCTCCTGTCGTAGGTCTTGTCGAATCCATTCGTCCGCAGAACGGCCACGGTGCGGTTCATAATCTCGACGATCTTCTTGTCGGTGGGGAAGCGCTTGAAGCACTTGGCGGCATTCCGCACCTCCGTGCGGTGATTGTTGTCCAGATTGGCCTGCAGGCAGTAGATGAGGTCGCGCTGCTCCTTGGTCAGATTGATGGCCCGGGCGACGCACAGCAGCCGGATGATCACCGAGTTGGCCACGTCCGGCTCATTGGGGCCCCACGACTTCAGCATATCGCAGTCGACCTTGTGCTGCTTCTTCTTGGAGCAGAGGCTGCACACGGGCAGGCCGCATCCCTGGCGGCACATGAACTTGGTGTCCGGCAGAACCACCAGGCAAACGCTGCAGCTGTTCAAGGCATCCTCCTCGTTGGCAGCCAGACCGATCAGGAGCGGACTGTCCCGGAAGATGATCTCGCCGCGCTTCAGGCTACGCGTGGCCATCACGCCGCGTCCGGCGATCTTCGAGACGCCAATCTCCCAGGCCGGGTCCTTGTCCTTGAAGGGGGCCAGGTGGAGGTCCAGCAGCTCCGAGGTGCGTTTCGGGCAAATCATATCGGTCTAACACTCGTTATAAATTGTCACTCAAACAAAAAAGATCGATCACACAGCTAACAGTTATCGATGACGGATGATCACTGATCAGGATCCGAAGAACAGGGTTTCCTCAACAGGGAGCTTATCTTGGATTTTGGAAATATTTTTTTCTGATTCTCTACTCTCACAAATTTAACGATTTTTGGATCGGTTCTACGAGCTTGCAAGTAATCTTCTGTATCGATCCTTGAACTCTGTAAATCTGTAAACAAACTCAATCGATTTCTGCGGATCTAACTGACTGCTTTCTGTATTTCTGAATAATTTATCTGGTCTTTGAGCGGATTGGTTCGCCTGCAGCGTTTGTTTCGCGACTGCCGTGAGTAAACTGTCGCCGTTTTCCAGCCTTACATGATTTTTATGTGAAAAGTCGAAGGGGGCGGCCAGCGCGATTCGGTCCGCGAAAAGCTGAAAATTCGAAAAGCTGTCGACGGTTGCCGAAAGCAGAGCGCAAGCACAGCACGAAGATTTCCGATGATGATGGTGGCCATGCCTTTGCCCGTGCCCGTGCCCGAAATTGATTGAGCGTCGATCCCCACCACCCAGAGGGGGTTGGATCAGATTGGGTTGGATTGGGGTGGGATCGTGTGAGAGAGAGAGAGGCGGGCAGAGAGAGCCGGAGACATCCTGGTGTCATTGTTGACACCGAACAATTGGGTGTCTGATTTGACACTGAAAAAAATTGCATTCGAAATGTGCTAAATATTTCAAGACGTCCTCATGAATTATGTCAGGTTCTTGGTCTCTCTTTTCGGTTATTTATTGAGTTATTAGCACTGACTCATTACAAATGTATCTGAAATAGGTAGAGTATAGGAGAAATATTTAATGAAAGCTTGACAAAAAATTTAGACACTTAAACAAAATTGCAAGAGGAAGTCAAAGGAAGTCTAGGTATTGTAATTATGTTATAATTGTAATTTTGTAATTATTACTAAAGAGCCTGCATTTTACAAAACGTTTCAATGTTAGTTACCATTTTTATAGTAAATTTTTAGCAAAGGAAAATTATATTAAAAATATTTATAAATCTTATTTCAAGTTAAATTGAAACCAGAAGTGCAACTCGAGTTTGGTCTTTAAATATTACTTTTCTGTTTTTCAACGGTTGAATGGACGGTCGGATGGATGGATTCCCAGACAGGTGGACGGAGGGATGGATGACTTGTCGGCTGGCGGATGTACAGATATCCGTACATACGAAACGAATGTTCGGCGTGCACATTTGTATACGAATCATCATGGATTTGTGCACTTTTGACAGCGCTCTGGAGTTGCGCCAAGAATGCCACCCCTCAGCCATCAGCGGAATGATGGACGATCTCCGACGACGCGCCGGAGTGGATTAATGAGGAGGAGGCGGAGGAGGTGGCGGAGGGTGAGGAGGTGCCGGGTAAGGTGAAAGATGAAGGGGTAGGAGGAGATAACCCATTGCCGCCGGCGGCTTAAGTCGAAGATGTTTTGCCTTTGATTAATAACAAGTACTTAGCCGATGGACCACTACGGAAGTAATGACCCCAAGTAATTCCCGAGGCGAAGGTACAGTGGAGATTATTACTTTTTCCATTCATTTATTTGCTGCCCATTTATAAAGATATTTTCTAGTTTGCTCTAATGAACCAAAAACCTTATCAAGGTGATAAGCGAGGTAAACAGATCAGGGACAGTAAACAATACAAAAGTCTTATCACTTTCGCCACTAATTGCTACGAGGTTCCACCCTATAAAAGTCCGGGATGCCACGATCGATCCATCAGTGTTTTTTGTAGAGCCAACTCATTCGGAATGTTTTTCGCCAAGATCCTGCTCCTTTGCACCGTCTGTGCCCTGGCCAGTGCCACGCCCCCCGTATTCGGATTTGGTGCCCCGAAGCAACTCGAGGGTCAGGAGTTGGTGGAGTCCCAAAAGACTTTGCAGGCTTCCCTGGACAAATTGGCTGCCGGCGATGGACCCCACTATCGGTGAGCTTAGCTTTTATTTTAAAATAAAATATAAGCTTTTAATTTAAATTAATTTTAATATTTTCTTGTTCAAAAATTTATGTTTATTTTCTGATTTCAGTATTTCAAGGATTCTTTCTGCCTCAACGCAAGTGGTATCCGGCTCAAAGGACTCCTACTCCGTGGAACTGATCGATAGGAGTGGCGCCACCAAGGTGTGCGATGTGGATATCTGGAGCCAAAGCTGGCTGCCCAATGGCATTCAGGTGACCTTTAGGTGTCCCAACGAGCCCGAACTTGTCAAGACTCACAACGCTTAAATATAAAAGACATTTTGTGGAACATAATCGGTGATTTTCATAAAGGATTGGTGAACTATAAGCATCAATTTGCAGGTTTTTTAAACTTCTAATTATGAAGGTAAATTTTAAAAACATTTGTGGTTAGTTAATTGATTTAAAATTAATGGTGGAGGGACTAAGGACATCCGTTGTCCTTTTTTATTCATTCATGGCGTCCGTGAAGCGTGGAAATGGCGCAGCCCAGGGAAAAAGTGTGACAAACAAAATATGAAACAACAACAAAGACCAGAAAAGCAAGCTAATGAATTCGAGAAATTGCAAATTGGCCACTGGCACCACCCCCTCTTGGTCACCCAGCGATGACGAAGAGGCCCTCACGTGCATCTGAATTGGGCCACCACTTTTTCTACATATTTTCTACGCCTTCCGACAGCAGCAGCAGCAGCAAAAACTTTAATTTAATGAAATGAAAAATAATGCCAAGCAAATCAAGCAGCGCTAGAAAAAACCAACTAAAATATTTGTCAAATAATAGAATTCGATGTATGCAAATGGCTTGCAAAATATGCATTTGCCAAAAGCGAAATCTGCGAAAAAAGCACCATTATTTTTTGTATTTTTTTTCTTTGGCGCTTTGACGCGTTTTTGCCGTGCTCCGCTGGCAATAAAGAATTTGGCGCCACCACTGGCCAAATCGACGTCACAAATTTGCCACCACTGAAGATCCATCCCAACCGCTCTGATCCCATTCGATTTGATCCGAAAAAACACCAGGGAAAAAATTGAAAAATTTAAAAACACTAGCCACCAAAAAAAGAGCTTGAATTTGAATTATTGAAGTAAGTTGCAATCTCTAAAAAAGTAATTTAAATCAGCGAATTTCTTAATATTGTATAAACTATCCATTTTTAAATTTCTTTAAAATATAGAAACTATAAAAACTATTTATAGATATTTAAGTTAAGCCAAAAAAGTTAATCGAAAAATGTTGAAATTAATGGGCAATTAGCAAGCAATTACTTCCATCATTTCAATTTCTTGATGTCTAGTCAAGTCTTTAATTAATAATTTTGGGCTCTCACCTGCACTTCCGCCGCCGAGATGTAAACTTATAAAAAGCAAAAAGTAAAACCGTGGAAATGCGTGGGAAATGCCCAGGTGACGAGTGAAGTGAGAACTAATTACAAGTTAATCGAGATGAAAACACATTGGTGCCGCAACAAAATTTTGCAAAATTTGTTTGCTGAATTTTCAACTAAAGAATAAGTAAAAAGCAAACAACAACGCAATACTAATATAATATTTTTGCAATTTAATACAAAAAGAAAAACAAATAAACCCTGCTGGCAGTCGCCAATATGTTACCCTTGATGTGTGCATATACAATTAAATTTATATACTTATATAAATAAGGTTTATATATAAGTATAAAAACAAAAATATATATTGAAATTATAGGCTCTGCAATAACCTCTTTTCTGCTTCAAGCTAACCCTAAAAAACACAATCCTCTATTTATGCCAATATTTTATTGGTTTCTCTGATGAATTTCCTGAATATAATTACTAACTGGGAAAATCCACTCTTAAAAAAAGATACCCTCTTGCATCTATAGTCTATCATGCCTCAGTTATATCCTAGACCTCATGCTGCACAAAAATAATCTATGAAAATTTGCTGAAAGCCAAATGTATGCCATTTTCCTGATTTTCTTGTCGCGGCTGGCTCTCTGCCTATGCCTCTGTTTTGGTTTCAGTTTTGCATTTGTATAACCTGGCAGGGTATATTGGTTTTGTTAAGAAGTTTGCTATGAAGCGAAGGAACCTATAAATTAGATTTATTCTTGATCAGCATTAACAGGTGAGTCACAATTTTTTTTAAAATGTTTAAATTCCAAATCCAAATGAATGTCTTTTTGGCTTAGTTATAATCGTTATAACAATTTAACCCTCTCATCCGATTGCCAACTGCAAGGGTATACAAAATTCAGCTACCCGAAGTTGGCTTCCTTTCTTGCTCGTTTTTGTTTGTTTGTTTTTCCTTCTTTAATTTTCAGAGTCAATTAAAAATTGTTAATTTTACTTATAATTTTAAGGTAGGCTAAAATGCAATGCGACGAGACGACGACAACAAAAAAATCTAGCAATTAAAATTTTTGTGCGACTTTTGGCATGGCCAAAACAACGACAACAACGTGGACATTGCAGGAGGATGGTGGCAAATTTGGCGTTGAATGAACCTCCTCCGGCTCCGCCGCCGCCCCGTCCGCCATTTCCATTCCGCTCATCCATGGAAATACTTACTAGAATTTGAGATCTTGGATACCAGAAATCGGTGAACAGACAAATGGGTAAAATGGTATGTACATATTATTTATTATAAGCTTTGTTACATGGGGGACATGCTTTGTTTACCTCTCATAACGCACTCAATTTGACGATAATTGGGTTTATATAATGAAATATAAAAAAAGGGATTTATTAGTTGTAGTGCTAATTATTTATAGTGCTGATATAGGAGATATATTGTGTCTTATCTTCTGACTCTGACAAATTCTATGTTTTAAATCATTTTTAAGGGTCTTTAGCTTTGACTAGTAGTTAATAAAACAATGAATTCAACTGGCTTATATATAAATAAATAATAAATATAAATAATATAAATAAAAAAATAATATTATAATCTACCATATCAACTGAACAATCACCTAAAAAATGTTACAAGCTCTCAAGGCTTGAATATTAACAATTATCTTAAAAATTCTCGAGACAACTTAAAGCTTTCTTTTTTATTATCAAAACTGAATATCAAATGATGAGTGAGTCAAGTCAGTCTTCTAACTAAACCTAATCTGAAATTTAAAACACATTTTAAAATTTTAAAGATTTTTTGAATTAACCTGGCCTGAGTTTCTAGTAAAGACTTGCCACAAACTTATTGCTAGAATGTCACAAAGAATAGCGAAAGTTGTTCAAAATATACTGGTTATACTACATTCTAATCAAAGTTTAAAAATAAAATAAAATTATTAAAATATTCAATACTTTCCGAGGAATATACTTATTATTTCAAACCATTTTCGTGCTTTTTCGATAATATCGATTCGTCTCCTGAAATTTAAAATGTAAAATCCCTTTTGACAGTTATTTTCTAAGTTCAAAAACGAAAAACAAAGAAAACTTTTTCATTCACTTAATTAAAAAAGTTATACCTCCTAGGCATGTACTTATTTTTTTGAGTGTATACGTTGTGTTTCTTGGCCTTCTGATCCTTTTGGATATTATTTTTCCCAGACCAGATTGGCAATCGCTCGTCATCTGTTTTATGTTAGCAGATGAATTGCGAAGCAATCGATAAATGCTAGATGCTATCTGGATCATCCGTGCTTCGTGTGCATATGGCAGCAATAAGCAGCAACCAGCAACCAGTAGCCGCAGCAGCAGCAGCAGCAGCCGCAGCAGGCATTAGCATTTCGTGGCATTCCTCGCTCGCATTCGACTTGTAAACAAGTTTTGCTTCCAATCGGTTTTCCCAGGTGATGATGGGGCTTGGAGTGGAGGAGGAAGCGCACCAATGGCGCAGAAGGCAGAATCCATGACCAAACCAAAGGCGAACCAGGTCCGCATCCGCATCCCCCAGAAGAAGGCATCTCTCGGACGTTCAAAAGCAAATCAAATCGAATTCGATTCGACAGGCGACCGCAACGAGAGCAATAAAATTGATTGCGTTTAAGTGTATTAAAATCAAATGCGAAATTCCCAAAAACCAAACAGAAATACATATATGTACCATATATGTTTTGGGGGCTTTGAAAATGTCCATGCCCCGGGTAATTGGCATTGAGGTGAATGAAGTTTGGCATTCCCCTGATGGCGGCCATCTGTCAGAAAAGAAAAGAGTCAAGAGCAGGCGCATATACGACCTATAATTAACCCAATTTCAAATTGTTATTGTTATAAAAATTTAGAAAAGTAGGTTTTAGGGTTGCTCTGTAGTTTCTTTGAAATGAAAACCCTAAAAAAGTGCAGACCATTCAGGGGAACTGGCAAAAATAACAAAAAGGCCCAGTACAATCTTTGCTGAGCCTGAAAAACATGAGCCTAGTAGGTCGTTGCTGCTAAATTCGAAAATTAAACAAACCACACGGAGGGTTTTGATGAAAGATTCGGAAAAGAAGGCAGAATGAGAAATCGAAAGGTAAGCGACCTGGCCCAGTCGGAGGAGGACTCGCTCGAAGCCACCTCGAAGAGCAGCGATGGCGGCAAGACTTCAACTTCAACTTCAACGTCCAGTTCCTCGTGCCCCAGTCAGTTCAGCCTGAGTGGCCAGTCCCAGTCCTCCGCCCTGCAAGTCATCAACAAGGACAAGCAGGACGACGATGAGAAGAAGAATGAGATGCAGATGGAGCAGCAGAAGCAACAGCAGGAGCAGGAGAAGGAGCAGGAGGAGCTGCGGGCCCAACGTAGCTCAATTTATAGGGCGATTGGTGGCGCCGATGCACCTCAGCCCGAGGAGGCAGCACCAGCGCCAACGAATGATAATCGCTGCGCCAAGTGCAAAAAGAAGTTGGGCCTGACCGGGGGATTCCCCTGCCGCTGCGGCGGCGTCTATTGCGCTGTCCATCGGTACAGCGATCGCCACGAGTGCAGCTTCGACTACCGCGAGCTGGGCGCCAGCGAGATCCGTCGGGACAATCCCCAAATTGTCCCCAGCAAGCTGAAGAAGCTCTGATTGCAGCACGTTGCCTCTATCAATAGTCTACATAAATTTCCGATTCCAGGCCAAGACAGGGCAACAACACCAACACCACCAACACCACCACAACCACCGAAAACCCGTGACCAGAATCCATCTCCCCCAGAGCGGCGAACAGGAAGGAATTGACAGCAGCCATTGAGCAGGAGAATCATAGGAGCATATTGAATACATGCAGTCTATATGAAATGTAGGAGGAACTATTAAAAAGGACCAAATTTTGTTTTCGTTTTCTATTTATTTCTGGTCTTTGATTTCGAATTGCCCAACTAAGAGTCCCAGGACTCCAAATAAAAGACATTTGAGTTGCATACAAAAATATATTTATTCAAATAAAATACAAAGAAATCTCAATCAGAGCGAATATCGTAAATTTTAGTTAAAAAATAACAAGAAAACTAAAGACTCAAACATAAGTACACAGAAGTAAGTGAGTTTTGTATTTATTTATACCTGGCAGGGTTGGAAACCCTTTGGAATGATCTGACAACCGTGAAAAGCAAGGAAAATAGAATTTAAACAAGGCTTAATTATAATAAAATAAATTTGAAAAAGCAAGAAAAATACATTTTAAAATAAGGCTTAATTATAATGAAATTAAATTTGAATATTTAGACACTATTTCCTTTTGAATACTGCGCATAAGATTAACTAGAAACCAGAGACCAAGTAAATATTTAAAATATATTTTTTAAAGCCCTAAAGGTGCTTTTAAATTCAGATTTTCGATGTTCACATTCACTCTGGAGTTCTATATCAAATTTATATAATTTATATATGTATATTCATTTCAAATTCATGTTGTTTGAAAATGCAAAAAATCTACTTGAAGAGCAACGGCAGACGGCAGTGCGGCTG
This sequence comes from Drosophila ogumai, assembly GCA_018904815.1. Classification (NCBI taxonomy): domain Eukaryota; kingdom Metazoa; phylum Arthropoda; class Insecta; order Diptera; family Drosophilidae; genus Drosophila; species Drosophila ogumai. The sequence goes on from JAEIIJ010004953.1 coordinate 9,118, forward strand.
CGTCTCGCTGGGATTGTCCGAGTACAGGGACATGGTCCTGGCACTGAGATCAAAGATGCCCACGGCTATGGTCTTCACCGCCTCATCGGGGCTGCCGTCGTCCCGCCAGACGCAATAGGCGCCGCCGGACACGTCGCCCAGCATATGGCGGACATCCTGCTCGCTCGCCGGCGGCTTATAGCAGCCAAAGGTGGTCATCCGCGAGACGCTCGAGTCGATCATCAGATCGTTGGCCTGGTCCTGACGGATGCGATCGAATCTGTGGAAATATATATTTATAATTTATGCCAAAGAGAGAGAGAGAGTGCATCTACTTACTGGTTGACGTGGTAATTATGCTCGCCGAGTGGTATCTCCTTGATGCTCAGGTGCGATTCGTTTTTGCGCTCCGGCGAGGGAGCCATCTCCACATTATAGCACATCTGCCGGGGATCTCTGTGGTTTAAATTAAGGTATTATATATTGTTAATTCAATTTCCATTTAACGCACGCCAGGAAGGTAAAGTTGATGGAGCAGGCATCTGCAGCACCCACGCCGGCATCCTTTAGCACCCTGAAGGCATCGTCCACGTTGCTGGTGGCCAAGAGAGCTCTGGTGATAAAGTGACGTGCTGTTGGAGATCAAAAACCAACAGAATTAAACTATAAAAAATTTTAAAACTTTTTCGCTAATTTAAAAGTGAGTTTTTGTGACCAGAAATTCAAGGAGTAGTTAAAAAAAAAGGACAAAAAGAGCAAACTCACGGGTCTTTCCGCTTCGCAAGAGCTCCGCACTGATGGTGTTGATGCTGAAGACCAGTCCGTGGTGGTTCTGGTTCATGGTGTAGCCGGGCAAGTGTCCCGCGTAGCACAGGGACATAAAGTGCTCTTCCTTCACGTTGTACTTGCCCTGCGGCTTGTCGCTGATGATGTGGGCATCCACAAAGTAGTAATGATTAAGAGTCTCGGTCAGGGCATCTTCGGTGTGTCCCAGCAGGCGCTGACGTAAAATTAACCCAAAAATATATATATATATTATTGATCAGAACAGATTTGTTTAATCAGATATATCTTATTTTACTCACGCAATTTTTGTGGTTGACAATGATCGTGGAGCAGCCGGTTGGTTGGTTCTTGCTTCGCGGCTGGTGCTTCAAGGCTTGCGGCAGAATCTCATCCAGATGCAATAGGAATAACTAAAAATATATGTATATATATACAAGCTTATATTTTAAAACAAAAAATTAAATCGTTAAAATTTGTTAATTTTCAGTACAAACTCATTAACTGCTGGGAGCAGTGGGTGGCATTAGAAAAATTTTTCTTCCAGATATCAAAATAAAGCTAGATGAGCATCACTGGTCACATGTGAAATGAGTAATTACATATACTGAGTGAAAATGTTTGCATGGAGTCATCATTTTGGCTCTCTTAATTCTCGAAGACCGTAGCTAGCAAACACAAAGCAGAAGACCGAAGATCGTAGCTGACGGGCAGCTCTGAGGAATAGCGTAGTTTACGATATTGCTCAGAGCTGCACGTCACTTACGATATTCGCTCTCCCGCTCTTTGTCC
>JAEIIJ010004961.1:0-13449 GCA_018904815.1 Drosophila ogumai
TGCATTTCTCCTACTAAAAACCACTGTTAAATCCCCTTCTTCTTCTTGATTTTCCCACGCTTAGATGCGTCCTTCTGTTTCAAAGTACTTATAAACTCCTGCCTATTGAAGTCTTGAGGAAATTGCATTTACTTTTCGCACCGTCCCTGCTTATATCCTCCCCCCGCCACAATGCACTTTTATCTTCCATTTTTCTCACCGAAACTCGGAGCATTTCACGCGTCATGCCGCAAGAAAAGCTTGGGGGAGGGAAGGGGAAGCCCCATAGAGTTTGGTGGAAGGGTTGATGGCTTGAAGGGTTGAAGGGTAAAAAACTGAAGGGCAGCCAACAATGCAATGCAAAACTTCTGACAAGCGTGGGACACAAGGAGAGCAGCGAGTGTGAGGCGGGGTGAAGTTTTTGCCCTCGAATCACTTGCCTCCGTCTTCCTCTCCATCGGGTTCTCCTCCTCCTCCAGCAGCAAGTCTTCTGCTGCTGCTTCTGGCTCTTCCTAGTCTATTGTAGGAACTAACTCATATGGAACGCTGCTCGCACTATACAATATTTTAATGCCCCCATAGAAAAACGCAGCTAACCGTGTGTGCATTCTACATTAATATTCATGTGCGTGATGCTGATGGGGAAGAGATACTGGAGTTTGATACACTGAAGGGAAAGAAGGGTAAAATAAAAGAACTAAGAAAGCCTGAAAAAAGGGTAAGAACCACTAGGAGTAAAAGAAATTACTATGTTTCAAAGAAGTGTGTGGAAATTATTAGCTAGAAAACATTATAATAATTTTTCCAACTTTCATTTATGAATATAAAATCTTTAAAAATCTATTTGGTCTCTAATAACCAACTCTAACTGTATCCCAAGAGAGTGTAATTCTTTAACAATTCCGAAATTCTCCCCCAAAATTATTTACTGTGCATTTGGTGTGTGTTTGCTGTGCACTTGCACGTCACACAGCCAGCAAAAATTACTTAAGCTCCACTCAGGGGAGCGTCTGAGATCGGAGGAGGCGTCGGTTCCAAGGCAGGGAAGCTATTGAAGGCGCTTGCCTGAGGCGAGGCAGCTGCCACTTGACGTGGCGACGCAGTGTTCTTCTCCTCCTCCACCCGGAAGCTCAGCTCCTGGCCAACGCCTGCTATCCGCATTGTCATATCAGCGTCATATCAATAAATATGCAGGCACCCACAAAAGGCCACGTGCAGACGGGATTTGCATAGAGTTTCCCCTGCCGAATCCCTTGGAACCACACCCATGTTCACCTGATTTCATCCTGGGCTTTCTGGGTTCCTTCTTTGTGCTAGCTTGTCTCATATGTTTGCGGAGCCTTGTCTTTGCAGCTGCGTTGCAGTTAGTTTTCCAAGACAATGGCCCACGAGGTGGTGTGGAAAAATAAGCTTTACACGTGCCGCCTCAATGGCCACGCCCCCCGCCCCCTCTGTAAATTTCCAGTAAGCGTTTTTCTGGGCGCAGCTGCAGCTAAGAGATTTTTTTGCTGAAGAGGGTTTGTAAATCAGAGAAAAACGGCAGAGAATAGAGAATTGTTTCTTGAAGAGAAGCGCCATTTACCTTTTTTTGAAGAGTATGCAGGGGGAGAAAAATAATAAAACAACAATACAAAATTTAAGAAATATATGGTTGAGGTATTTTTGAGAACACATATTTTTAAAATATTTTAAAAACTTCCTATATTAGTAAATAAAACCAAAGCAACAAGACGTTTTTAAAATACATTTTGTTCTTCACCTTTTTGACTTCCAAAACCTCTCTTGACCTGGCTGAAAACTATATTATTTTGATAAGGAACTACCGCATTTTTTGAAGTGCACTTTGTACGCAAAAGTTGATATCGTTCTGCCCTGTGTTTTTCGTGCCCCTCGGAGCATTTCTTTTTCGCATGCATTCGCACGTCACTTGAATTAGGACTTTGTTATCGTCGCGTCAGCACCACCTGGCGGAACAAGCTGGCAGCTCCGGCCGGCCAGGGGATTCCCCCATTTTCCTCCGCTGACTGACAAGCTGCATAAACTTGAAACTTGGTCCAAGGAAAGTAAAGCAAAAAAAAAGAGTGTACAACGAATTGGAGCCACTCGAATTTCGTGGCAGACTTTGCTCTGTTAATAGCTTGTCCTTGCAGCAAGTTTCGTCTCCTTGAAAAAAAAACCTCCCCAACACGGGCATGGAATGTGTTTTGTTTTGGCAGCAAAGTGCTGCTACTGCTGCTGCTGCTGCTGCTGGCCAGTGTAAACAGTGTAAACTATAACTTGGCTGATTCCAATGGAGCCGGCCAGGAAACACTTAAATTAACTGCTTCAAGTCGCTCGAATGTGGGTCAGCTGGGCAGAAGAAACCTGAGAGCCACGAGAGATGATTACTCAACTTGGTCCACATAGTATAGTTTCGGTTTGGTCTGCTGACCGCAGAGCCCCAAACAACATCAGCAGCAGCACATGTGAAAATGGAGCGGCGCATAAAAACCAGAGGGATGGAGAGTAGTGGGTCTGTATTGTACTTGGCCCTAAATTGCCGCAGATACAATTTATGACCCGGCCAGTTAAGAGTCCGACTCCGGGTACAAGTTGCCTTCCGCAGTTGAAAATCAATTAAAAGTTCTTGCCCAAGACGTTCTGGCCATGCCAAGGCTGGGCTTTATGGCTGCTTTTATTTTCTTTTTCCTGGGAAAACTATGCATGCAAACGCTTGGATTTCCCACAGAAACAGAAACAAGAAATATAAAACTGAGGTCGGGTTAAATGGAACAGATCGAAATCGCTGGTAATCCTCTACACTTTCACACTGTTTTTAGTCCAATGCCAGAGACTTGACTTTAAGAAGTAGGTGAGAACACTCATATTTTCACTCGGCAGAATCGATGATAATCCTTTGAGGCTTAGCACAGCTGCTCAGATGAGTGTGAACTTTTCGCAGAAATTAATAACAGTCTAGTGAACTTTAATGTATATATGCTGATTTTATAAAAATTGTCAAAGAATTTCCCTGGGCTTGACATTTCTCTATATTTCTCTCTATAAATTGTTAGATTTCACAAGTTTCTGTGGCTTGAAATCAAATGTTGAATTAAGCAATTAGATAAGGAATGAAAATATAGCACTTTGAGTTTATAGACTTTGCTAGATTTTAAGGAATATTACTCTCTTAATTAGCATTAGTAAATTATAAACATTTTAGATTTAAAAAAATTGTCTATCTACTAAAAATATATATAAAATGTTAAACAATGAAATAATAATTTAAAGAAGTATTTTATATAGTTTGAAAAATATTGAATATAAGATTAATCCTTAAAATCTGATTAATTGCTTCACATTAATTTATAAAATTTTTTAAATATAAACAAAGCTACACTTTAGTCCTCCTTGTTAAGGCCATTTTCCAGCCTTGACTTTGAAAAGTCAATTAAAAATGGAAAATATCAAGGAATAATCACTGAATTGCTTCAAATGAGCGTGTAATCCTCTTCGCTGTTGCACAGATTTTTTCCGTATTATTTTTATAATCCAAAGGCTAACCTTGCTTGACTAACAATTGATCACTGATCGTGGCACAGAACCGATTACAACCGATATTTAATTTAATTCAATTTTAGTTTCGACCGATCTCCTCGAGTTGCCGCTGAAGACTGTCGCTGGCTGAAGGCTTTTGGGATGGTTTTGAGTTTTCAGTGGGCTTGTGCAGCCCCCCCTTGGTTCTTGGACGGTGGTGAGGCTTGACTTTCTTTTTTGTGTTACTGCCGCTCTTTACCTGTTTTTCTGGCGATTCGATTCGAGTCGATTGTGTGGATTGTAGATTCTGGCCTGAGCTTGGCTCTGCAGCTTTCGGATTTTCGAATTCAGTTCTCGCTTTTCCAACACCGCCGCGCACACAACTGTCTCGCTCGACTGACCGTCTGCAACTGATCGCTGGCAGGCAGCTCCGCTTACCAGCTTACCCACTACCAACTTACAACCTGGCCAAGACTCGAAGCCCGCTGGAGAGTGCTCTCTCGGCGGCTCTCTGACCGGCCCGATTCCTCAATTAATTTGACGAGCTGGGCTGGTCCGGTCGGGTCTGGGAAAGTATTTGGCACACTAAGCGGCCAGCTCTAACAGCTAGCGGCTTGTCAGCCAGCCCCTCCGCTGGCAACTCCCGGCTCCGGTGAGTTATGATCTAAGATTCCCGATCGAAGATCCAGCACGGGCGAGTCTCGTTGAAGGCAGGCCAGTCTGTCTTTTATGGCAGCTCTAAATAGAACGCCGAGTGCTAATGGTTATCTATTTAAATTTAATTTAAAGTCAATCTAAAAATATAAAGAAAAGTCTACATAAAATAAATTAAATGCATTTAATGGCTTGGTAACATTTGAGATACTTGGGAAATTGGATAGAATTTCTTATAATAAATTAAAGATTTTTTTTTAATTTCATTTTAAATATGTTTTGTTGGCATTTCCCTAGACTTAGTCATGTCTTATGATTCACTTTTGGTAGGAGACTTGTTGTGATTATTTGAAAATATTTCCTGGAAATTTTTAACGTGTTTAAATTTTAAATATGTTTAACAAAAATGCACTAATTTCAATTCGGGAAGTCGTTCTTAGTAAGTTTTTATTAGTTTAAAAAAGCTGCATACTTTATTTAATATCAAAATTATCAAAAATGATCAAAAATATATATGGTTTATAGGGTTGGAAATGACTATTAAAATATATATAATATATTTAAGTTTAACGAATTAAGCCATTAAGACCTTAAGGCAACTAAAAATGTAAAGAAAAATATAATTAAACGTTGAAGATGTTGGTAAACTATGAATAACTATTAGTTTAGGTATGACAAATTCTTAATTTAAATTCTAATGAGATTTCTGAGACAACTTCAAAGCCATACAAGTAGATAAGTGACTATTTTCAGGGTGATATATATTTTTTAAATATTAAATAGAAGCCAGAGGATTTGTATATACTTTATTTAATTCCCAAATTAATCTTTATTATTATATTTATCAGCAAAAAGCTCTGCTTAAAGTTTGTTTATTTTTTCAATTGAATAAAATTCCTGCCATTGACTTCCTCACTTGCCCTCTACGATTTAGCACCACAGACACTTATTTTTTGCCACCTGGAGTTGCGAATCACAGAGTGCTATGGCGCTATATTGATTTTATTCAGTCATCGTTCCGCACCCTAACCCCATTCCGCATTCTGCCGGCCCCGGTTCCGATCCGATCCGGGCTCATTATGCATATAGAGACGCCCATATATTCACGCATTTACATACGCGTATGTGGGTAAGAAAATACATATAATAAAAGGCATTCCTCAAGTGCTAATTTTCTGCTTCTTCAAAGTGAAATCGCAGCGGGGCGGCGGCTGGAAAAAGAGTAAATACTTTTGATGGAAATACATCCGATGATAGATTGAGGTGCAATTAATTCGATTCGCCGCCCTGACTGGCGTTTCATTTTCAATGTCCGGGACGAGGAAAATTGACAGTCACTGCACTGGCACTCAAAGTCAAAGCTTTCCCACAAAACTCGGGAAAATTCAGTCAACAGAGACAGAGACGTTGGCCAAGGCAGCGGCAGAGAGACTTCGACGTCGGCCGAGGCAGCGGCGGTTCCAACAGTAAAACGTGTTCTACTCGTTTATGGCCTCAGCCGCTGCTTCTTCTTGGGCAAAAGTTGTTTTTACTGTAGTGTAGCTGTCTATAACTTTCTTCGCAAGTTGTTGCTGCTATTGGCCAACTGGAGTCGATTTGAGCCAACTTAACTGGCTGTTTGGAGGGCACGGGGAGAAATTATGGGTAAATTTAAAGATTGAGAGTTTAGAAGGTTGAAATTTATGAAAAATATTTAAATTAAATTTAAAAACATTTTAAGAGGATACAAATTTAATTTTATATAAGATAGCAAGCTTGTAAGGCTAAAACCAGTTGGAAATTATGGACCTAAGATTAAGTAAATTTAAATATAAAGTTTTGTTAAATTTTTACCAAGAATTGTAGCAGTTCCCAGCCTCTTAATATCACCCCTTTATAAAATTCCACCCTTATTTATTTATTATTTAGAAAATATTCAAATAATCCCCCAAATTTCTCCCCGTGTAAAGTAAGTCTCTGCACAGCATTTCTGTTAACAGGTCAGTGGAGTTTTCTTAAACTTAGCCATCCAACTTAGCTCAATGCCGAAAGACAGAAACCGAAACCGAGACTACAGACGCTTAGAGAGACTTTTGCCATCGTGCCGCAGAATGTTACGAAATTTTATGTAATGTGCCAAAAAAAAAAATAAAAGAAAAAAATCCCAAAAATATACAGAAAAATCTGAAAGAAAAAAACAAAAACACAGCCGTGCTCACTGAACACAATGCCCAGAAAACTTTCATTTCAAGGCAACAAACAACACTCTGCGCTTGGCCAAACTTTAACTATTTCCAAAAAGGGGGAAGACGAGCCAAGCCGAGCAGAGAGGCAAGTTCAAAAACCATATAATTTAACATTTTAATGGCTTAATGCACTCTGACATTTGTTCGGTTTTGGGGTCGCCCAGGTGGCCAAAGATTCGTAGTTTCCGAAAACCAAAAAAGGGAAAACAATCGCATCAACACTTGGCATCTAACACAGACCACCTCCCTTTGGTCTAATCAAAATCCTTCTTCTCTTAAATATTTCAGTTAACAAAGCGGCCTGGCGGGAGGGGCTATTTTCCTGCTCCATTTGACTAATTAATTTCTGGCCAACTTGCTAGACTTTGGCTTATGTGAGTGGCGCGGCGGGGGGCTGCTAAAAGTTTTTCCGGTTTATTAATTTTGGTTGCAGTTGTTGTCGTTGTCGTTGTAGTTGTAGTTGTGTTGGCACTTTTTGTTGCTGTTTCGTTGTTCTGGTGTTTAGTTTTCCAAGTGTTTTAGTTTTCCACCGCCCGCTGAAAATCTTTGCCAGCGATTGGCAGCTCTAATTGAGAGTTTCCTCTCGCCTATTTAGCACTAGACACTCGGCAATTAATAATGCACGTCAAGTGCTTAAATGTTTTTGTTATTAAGTTTCAATTTGGAAAGAGCAAGGTGGGAATTTTCCGGAGGATGGGGAGAATGTTTAAGAAGTATTTATATAACTCATAACAAGAATAACTCACTGAAATCTTGCTTTTAAATATTATTCCCCCCCTACAATTACCTTTTTAAAAATTTAAAAATCGTGTTCTTAATCCTCTTACTTTTGCGGGGAAACTCTTTTCACCCTTTCACCTCTCTGCCAATACAGTCCTTCGCTTTAACTCTTATCAGCTTACCACTAATTACCATTTCAGCATTTACCGTTCACCGTTCTTAGCCATGAAACTCCTTATTAACGCGGTAATACCTGCAACCACCCAGCCAACTCCGCCCACGTACATTGTTCATTTAAGGCTCATTATTGCTCGTCGGCGTTCATTCAGGGCAATCCAATTATCCTCACTACTAACCAACCTCCGTCGACAATTAAAGGCATGAAATTATTTGATTACCAACGTTTTGTCGCTGTCTCAACCGAAATTTCGCTTTTCTTTCGAGCTTTTCATGAGCACACGAAACAAGGCGGCACGAATTTTCTCTGGTTTTCCGCCAGCCACGTGTGTTGGTGTAAGTCTTTAATTGTTGTTGAAATTGGTGTGGTTTTTTTCTGCCTGTTTTTCTTGGTGTATTGCCTCTGTTGTTGGTGTAGTTTCTTGTTTGTTGTTGTTGTGATTTTCTGTAAATTGTTGTTGTAGGTGAGATTATGCATGAAAGCGTTTGAATGTGCTTGGAATAATCAAGTATGGCACTTTTTGCGAGGGGCGTGGCTAAAAGGGGGGGCAAACGCTGCTTTTCACACGCGCCAACTGTCAATAAAATGATGGTGATGGAGTCCCCTTTCCCCTTGGGGCTGTCGTCTACTAATCGATTTTCAAAAGCAGCTTATAGTTAGTGGCTAATAATGCCACTGGCTGTTGCTGCTGCTGCCACTAATATAGCTGCTGCTGCTGCTGCTGCTACTGTTGCTGCCACCGATGTTGCTTCTGTGCCAGTTGGTGTTGCCGCTGTGCGTGCGCTGATTAAATGCAAAATGCGTGCGGGCAATTTAGAGTTTTTTTTTTTTTTGTGGTTTTGGTTTTTTGTTTTTGGTTTAAAGTGAATTCGAAATACTGTATGCTGCCAAATGAAAAGCGATGGACATTGTGGGGGATTTGTATTTGGATTTGCGTTTGACGCCGCGGAATTTCATTTGCGCATTACATTCAATTTTTCATGCCGCCCTGCACTGTCGCCGCCTTTTGGTTTCGTTTCGTTTTTCGTTTTTATATATCTATTATATTTTTTATGAATTCATTCACGTACCCAGTGCACAATAGGCAACTCAGCTCGAACTCTCTTGACCGTTAAGTTCCTGCACGGCGAAAAAATGGGTAAGCCGTGATTGTTAAGATGGGACTAGGGATTTCTTGAAGGAACTAGGAAATAAAATATAAAAATATATAATAAGTGATCTTAAAGAAGGAAAATTTAATAAATATGAGAAATACATATTGAAGAATGAATTTAAAAAAAATAATGAAATACAAATAAGAAGACAAGCTTTTCAGGGATCTTAAATATGCAGGAATAAAAACATTGAGAATTTTATGTTTAATGTTAATGATCTTTACCTCCCAATTCATACCAATAAAAATTATAAGCAATTAATGCATATTAAAATAAACTAATAACAATAGTATTACTGTTAACTGTGCCTTTTTTATTGACTCGAAATAAATAAGAGTTTATTTATCAAAATTGCATACAATTAACTTTCATTTTTCCTTGTGGCAAGCTCACTTTTCCCCCTCAGGGATGAGTTAACAAATAAGTAACCAAGCAAATAAATATTGTAAGCCATAGTTTTTCTCTCCGTGTGCCGCCTCAGCCGCCTTTGTCCGCCTCCAAGCTCATTTCGCATTCAATGGGCGAACGCATCCATCCATCGAACGAAAGCCAAGACAACCGAAGCAATTTCAATACAAGCGAACAAAATCAACGGCAACAAGAAATGGTAAATGAAAGTGCCCTCAAAAGGTTTTCTAAATTTGTACCTCCAAGTGCGCGAAGAAGAGTTTTTTCCAATTCCGCCTCACTTTTTTCTCTGTACGTTGCTTTTTTTTCGTATTTTTTACCCCGGCTTTTTGAGGTTGGGCTTAATTGTGTCGCAGTGCATTGAATGACTGACTGAGTGAGTGAGGGACTGACTGACTGGCTGACTGACTGACTGACTGCAGAGGGAACTCTCCGGCTTTCAATTAGCGAAAGTCCGATATGCATATGAAGCTGGTTCTACCCAAATCGGAATCGGAATCTGAAACCGAGACAGAGAAAGAAAAAGTTGTCGTTGTCCGCCGGGATCGTTAAAATGCCATCTAATGAGCTGTTTATGCCTATTTTTACTTTCAGGTTAGCGGCTTCTACTTCTTTTCCAGCCAGGGCCAATAGCCAATGGCCAATAGCCGAATGGCCGATGGCCAAGGCCTATTCGAGACTGACAGGTGGACACACATGGAGAAAAAAGGAGCAGTAAGCAAGCGAAGAAATCATTAATTTTAGTGTAAATTTAAATTAAAAAAGCTGTGTATTTTTGGTTAAGTTATATGTATTGTTAAAAAGTATTTTATTATTAAATAAATTAAATAAAATTTTAATTGTAAAAATAATTGACTAAAGACCTGAAAATGTAAATAAATTTGTACATGATTTTTTATAAGGAAGTCGAAGCTTAAAAGTAAGTAAAAGTTCAGTTTGGAAATCATTTCTAAGTAAGTTTTTAGTAGTTTAACAAATTTCTAAACTTTTTTTTAATTTTGAAAAATTTTAATTATTATCAATTTTTAAAAAAATTAGACAGTGCAACCCCTTATAAAATTTTTAAAATTTCAAAAATTTTATAATTTTGTTTTTTTTGGTCCAAAGCAAGTCTAGATAAACTCGGCTGATGATGCTGATCAAGAATATATATGGTATAGGGTCGGAAATGACTCCTTCACTGCTTTCTGAACCACCGGAAGGCTATAAAAGTGACCAACAGTAAGTACATTTATTTTATTTTAAGTTCCAGAAATAAATTCTAAATAAATTTTTGTCACAGTGCTCTTGACTGGACTGAGAGCGCGCAATACCGCTCTCGCACAGGAAGGGAAAGCTGCCGATGTAGGTGAGCTCTTGTTTGTGTGTGTGTTGGCCGCAGTCTTGTTTTACAGCTTCAAAGAAAAGCAAAAGTCTGAGGCACATTATGGCCAGAAATTGACATTCTTTGCCCCTCTCGGCCGCAGCCCCTCCCCACCCCTCCCCGGGCGCCCAGCTAGGCTGCCTGCCCCTGCAGCATCGGCAACACATCGAAAACAATTCGAACAACAAAAAAAATAACACAAAATGAGAGAAGAGAAAAAATACCGAAAAAAAAAAACTGGCTCCAGGCACTTTCTCTTTCTTTCACTGACGATAACGGACGAAGGAGGAGGGAGGGGGATGGACCCCCAGCACAACAATAACAAAACCAACAACAACAGAAATGGGAAGCACACACAATCATCGGCAAACATCGACAACAAATAGAAAAACAACAATCGGCAATCGGCAATCGGAGTAAATAGAGCAATTGCTCTTGTTGTTGCCCCAAAGCAATTTATAATTTATTTATGCCGCCAACACACACTCGCACACACACGGGTTATTGCCTGATGCCGCTGCGTCTTGGTAATTGACACTTTAAGGCATTGAAATGTGGGCGTGGCCCACAGGCGACAACTACATTAACAAAATACCATTTACGCTCATAAAACTGTCAAATTGAAGTGTCGACTTGCCTAACACGATGATGAGGAATTATGGCCCAGGGGGGTGGGAAAAGGGGATTTTGGCCAAATCAACGTCACTCCAATTTGATTCGAAAATCACACGTACTGTGTGTTTAACACAAAGTTTATCTCTGGGGGAAATTTTAAATGTTATTTTGAGGATATCTCTCTTGCTCTCCAGGAGGTGGTGTGTTTAATAATAATGTGTAAATGGTGATGAATTTAATAGGATATAGTTACTTAGTTGAAAACAATTAAATAATTAAATTGTTAAATTGTTAAAGAGTTTAATCAGTGGTAAACTTTAATATATAACGAGCAAAAAACACATTTAATTAAAGAGTTAAATAAAAGTAAACATTTCAGTAGGAGAGTTACAAAGTACATACATATTTTCTTTTTTGGAAAATTTTTTTTTAAAGCTTAAAATATTTTAATTAAATTCTCTATAAACACTACCCCCAAAACAAACAATCAGAGGAACACTTTCTTTAGAAGATTTAATGAAAAGTTCAAATAGTATATTAAAAAAATGTATAAACAAACCCAAACAATTGGGGCTCATTAGTTTTTGTTATGCATTTATTTTAATTTATTTATTAAATTTAAATTTATTAATATTTATATTTAATTCTCTATAAAAGCAACCCCAAAACACACCAAAGTATTGTACCGCAGCAGCTTTAATCTTCCCCTAAAATTTAACCTTGCGGCTACCTTAAATCCTGTAGTCAAACTTAATCCAAAATTAACTCCCTGCGAGTTAAAGTTTATAAAACTACAATAACTAGAATTTGATTGGCACGCACAGATACAGATACTCCCCTCTGCGACGGCTGTCGGTTTCCGCTTGGCTGGCAAAAGTTTAATTTGTATCTTTCATCTCCTGTCTGGCCGTAAAAGTTGCCTCTATTTCGGTGGCGCGAATCCACTATGAAACACTCCATATTTTAGGTTCAGCCGCCGCCCTTTTCCCTTTTATGACGCACACACGCCAGAGCATAGAGTCGCGAATTTGACATTTACTATGTGACAGCGAAACTTGCGGAATGGAATTCCAGTCTTCCGGCTACCAACTCGCTGACTAATTTAATGTTTTCGCTTTAACAACCAATTTGGTCACGAGGCCTTAGCCGAAAATCAATGCAAACGTCTGTGCGTTCGCTAACGAAACCGCAAGTTTTCGGCAAAAGGCAACCGAACTTTGCCGGTGGAAACTGGAGCCCATTCATTTCCAATCAATAAATCAGCTCAGAGCACATCGAAGGCTTCCCGAGTCCCCTTTCCCTTATCAAATTCAATCAGAAAATTTAATAAATATGCAAATTTCGGCCTGGCCGTGTAAAATTACATGGTACACGAGAATTTTTCGATTATCCTATTGCAGGGCCAGAGCTACGGGGATTAAAGGCCCTCTTTTGATGGCCATTTAATTGTCATATCATATGGCGAAGTCATTAAATCGGGGGATAGTTTTGATGCCGGGGAAAAACGTGACTCAGCTGTGTGAAAAGCTCGACATTGCGCAATTGTAGAAATTCGTGGCGCTCGATTGAATTATGCAAGCCCCGAAGCCAGGCAGGCCACTTAACACACACGTTTAATTAAAGTCACTTTCTTTTCACACATCCGACTTGCTCTGGCTTCGCTTTTTGGCTTGCAAGTTTGTTTTTCACTCGGCGTTGCGTGTGCTGGGCATTAAATAATGTCATTTGAATTAACACCCAGCGGCGGAGGGGCATTAGCATAAGTTCCAGCTCGAAAGCTAGCATACTCTCGGGCGACAGGTGAAAATTATAACAGGGGAAAGGTGCACAGGAAATAAATATTGAAACAGAAAAATATAAAATAAATTTGAAATGTTGAAATTTAAATATTAAAAGTTACAAGAAATGTAAAAAGATATTCAAAGAGCAACAAGACGTTATATCTCTGAATTTTTACTAATTTACCTTGAAATTTTAAACTAAATATGTAAGAAAACACTCCCCAATTTCGCACAGTGCTTATAAATTTCCCTGAATAAATTGCGTGAGGCGTTGGCGTTGGCATGACCACTCGATGTCTGTCTCGGCTCGCGGCTGTCCTCGCTGTTAATAAGGTAAATATTTGCTAGGCCTTTCAGGGTCCTGCCCCTACTCACTCCCAATAAAAAAAAACCCACGCACACAAATCTCAGCCAGGAGCAGGACCTGAGCTTCAATTTTTATTCCGGACGCAAGAGAGAGAAATTTAATTTGCATTTTGAAATGCAAATGTGCGCTCGACGAACTGACAGCTGTTTGGGCCTGTGTGTTCCTGTTCGGTGTTTTCTTCTAATTGGATGACTTTGGTTTTGGTCAGTTGCATTTGCCAGCCGAAAATGGAACCGCCACAGGAGCAGGAGTCGCACTCCCACTTGGAGTTGAGAAAGGCGAAGGAAGTGAAAGGTTTCGGGCCGGGCAAATGTCTGAAATCAAATGTCAAATCCACATTGACTTGACGTCTAGTGAACCGGCCTAACCTTGCCCGACCCGAGGCAACCTGCTGTCCGCCCTCTCAACTTCTAGTTTGCACTGAAAAAAATGTGTTCATTAAAGAAGAATAGAGGAATTTTTTTTTTTTTTTTTTTTTTTTTTTTTTTT
>JAEIIJ010004983.1:0-28511 GCA_018904815.1 Drosophila ogumai
ACAAAAAATTTCTGAAAATTGCCTATTTTTTGGCCCAACTAACCAGAATGGACCCTTAAATGAAAGTTGAAAGACATTTGAGTGAGATTAAAGCTTAAAAAGTTGCCTTAATCTTTTGTTTTATTTAATATAATTTTCATATTAGTTTTCAAGAACTTCAACTTATTAAAGAAACTTCTTTTTCAGCCAACAAACTAATATATGGTTTACCGTTCATATTTTTTCTTACTGCACTGTAGAGCCCATGGTGAAACCGGAAAATCACAAAAATGTGACAAACTTTTTCAATTGCACAATATACGAGCATAAATTTTATGCAATAAACAGCAACCCAGAAAGAGCCACAAAAATCGAAATAAAACGGAGAAACTTGCCACCGAGAAAAGGAGCAAAAGGCGAAGGGCTAAAACAAAAGATTACCAAATCAACAATCGGGCTGAAAAGGGCGCGAAAGATCGTGAAAAGTTTTAGCTGCTTTCGTGACGTTTGCCAATTGCTGAATTCTCGATTCCAATGACAATCGCCGCAGGATAAAACAAGAACAACAGCAGCAGCAAAAACAAGGTGATGGCACGCCCACTTAGCCAGCTGTCGGTTCAACGCCCCCCAAAAAGGGCAAAGGAGCGAACGAACGGGTTTCGTCGCTTACGTGACTTGTTTCATAAACAAACAGAAGGCGCAGAAAATTGGCACAAAATTGCCAGCGAATCCCTGCCAAAGGACACAGGTGTGTGGGTTTGTGCAGCGAGCGGCACCCCTCCTGACATTGAGCGGCGTGAAAGTTTGCCCCCGTGATTTCTCCATTGGCAATTTGGCACTTTTGCATACAAGTTGGTAATTGTTTCCGCCAAGCATTTGTGCAACTGCAGCTGGGGCCACTGCATGTCCTTTCTGCCATTTTAATCATTCAAAAGTCGTGGGCAGCTGCGTTCCCTTGTCTTCGGTCGTCAGACAGGACGTCCTCCGGCTTCAGTCAAGATCCGGACAGCTCTAAATGAGGCATCGAAAGGACACGAAAGTTTTCTCATTATGCCACACACACACACTCGCATACGTAAACTCCCCCTTGTGAGTTTTCCGTTCTTACCCAACAAAAATGATCTGAAACTAAAATAATCAAGGAGCAAAAAATGGAAAGTTGTCGTCACTTTTCTTAACACACAATGAAAAGAGAGTGCAGTCAAAAAAATCAACCAAATTTCGAAATGTTCAAGTAATAATAATTTAAGTATCGAAAACATTAAACAATAATTTAAAAGTCTCTCAAGTCTCAAGACAAATTATCAAACTCTTCCTTGAACTGTTGCAAATACATGTTACATAAGGTATCTTAAAGTCGGCAATCTATAATGCTTAGACAGCATATATTTGGGCCAGTGGTTTATATATCTGAACTCCTGGGAGGCAACGAAGACGCTCTTGCAGCTATGCAACCCAAAGACAGGTGAATCAAGTTTTCACTTCCTATCCGGGGGGATAGTTCTGCGTGCGGCGAAACTTTTCATGCATATTCAACGTCATTAGAAAGTCAGGACAAAGTAGCTGAAGGCAGAAAGGCAGGAACCTTCACGGCAAGTAAAACAAACCAGTTTAAGGCGCTAAAATGTAGACTATAAATTATGTCATAGGTATAGTCGACCTTTCTCCACGGAGCTCTCTTTCTCAGTGTCTCTAGTAAAATCCGAGGACGTAAGTGGGCTTGAAAGGAGTGCATTTGGAAAGTTCTGAAAAGCGTCTTAATTGCAATGCAGCCGTAAGGATTCCGGGCTAAAATTTAATTTTTTGTGCAGAACTCATTTTTATTTTGTCTAAAAATGCAAATAAAAAGCATGTTATACCGTGTGTGTGCTATACTTTCACTAAACGCACTCCGATGACCTTTCGCCTTATTTTAAAATCCTCAAACGTCAAAGTGTAATGGAACAATTTAATGTGTAAATACAAATTGAATAAAAATGAACATCGTAACTTTGTGGATCCTACATAATAATACAGCATCGTCTACCTATTTTTGGATAGTGGGGCTGTAAGTGCTTGCAGTTGTCGTTCCCTTCCTCCGCCGGCGTCTGATCGTGCGACTGCTCCAATTGCGGCTGCACGTCTTCCACGAATTCAATGACCACCTCTACATCAGAGTGGGCCATTGGGTTGGTTGCACTCCTGCTCAGCTTGGGGTCATATGACTCGGCTCCTATATTCATAGCCTGATGCTCGTCCAGCTCAAGGTCAACCATCTCCTCGTAGGGGTCGCCAGCACAGTCGGGACCGATTGGATGCAGCTGCTCCACGCCGAACTCCCGCCAAATGGAATCGAATCGCGGTCCATAGGACATGTCCTCCGATGAGGCCGTGCTCCAACGGGTGTAGGGTCCCACTGTGGAGATTAATATGTAAATAATTATAATAAAGTATGTATGTCGTCAAAGTACTTACAACTATCGAAAAGCTTGGAGGCCAGCACTTCGGCCTTGCACTGCGGTATAAATACGGGGGCGTCCGGGTTGAGGCGCTTGTCTAGAGATCTTGGACTGGGCTGGGGAGTGGTCGGTGGCTGTGGGGGTACCAGTTCCGCAGGAGGCGGGTTCTCAGCACCACCCACCTTCCGTTCAATGTCGTCGGCGCTGTTGTTGTTGCTGTCGGTGTCGTTATCCTCGGCGGTAGACATGCTGCGCAGAACGAGCTGAGCTTCAATGGGCGCTGTACTTTACATTTAAGTTTTGAACAAGCTAGGATTTGTGTTTCCGGGCAGCTTCTCCAGGCAGCTCGTTGCTCGATCTGACAGCTAACTCAGATAGCTACTCGAATCGCTTGGAACTGAGGCTCAGCCCTGGGCGGCCCGGAGGAAGACCTCCTAGCGCTTACCGCGTCGGTTGTATTTGTCTTTAAAATTTTGATAAAGTTTGGGACCGCTCTGTTTGTGTGTTGTCTCTCCAAGTGTAATTTTCGTGGTAATCAACATGTGTTCATCGTAGGTAATATTTAGTTTCGTTTGGAAATGCCCAGGGAATAATACAAATTAAATTTGAAATGGTACGAAAAGTCTACTAAGGTATTTTTTTAGCCGAATAAAAAATTAAACAAAAAGCTGCTGCTCACTTGAAGCTGAATTCTGTAAAGTTTTTGCCAATTAGATTTAGGAATAAATAAAGCCTAATCCTATTACCTATTCTAGAATATTTAAGCAAAACAAAAGGCACAAATTACTAAAATAAATAGAGCTTATTTTGGCTCAGTACAAATTTAATCCAAATTCTTTATCAGCTCAAAGATTATTAAGCAATCTGTTTATTACGTTAGTGGGATCTATTTGAAAAGCTGTCCAATTTCCTGTGTATGCATTTAATTTAATTTTATGAATTCTGTTAAATTTTCCACTGACATCTTTGCCCGGCCGGCCAGGGGACACAAATCGAGTTTGACGAAATTTTAATTAAATAATAAGCGTTACAACAATTTTAATAAGTCGTATAAATAAATTTAGATAAATTCCACACAAAGTGAGGTGAAATTTCGAAACACCCACTACACCCTCTTCCCATCCTGTCTCGTTTTCCCTGCGACAAATTAAATTTGGTGAAAACCGCAAATTGACAAATATTTTCGTTTGCACAACATGAAGAAGGCAAAACTCACAGCACTCGCATTGAATCTGGTGTATTTTAATTGATTTGCGCTAAAATTTATTGATTTCATTTTGTCAACAGTTGTTGCCAGATGAACCGCAAAGGACCCCAAAACCCCAGGACCCCAGACCCTTCAGCCAACTTTGGCTCATTAGGGGAGGCTCCAATATTTGCATTTATTTTGTGCGTGGGCTAATTTGCATGTGCGAGTGTGTTAAAACATAAATTAGTTGACTCAACCGACACGCCCACACACTCTAACAAAATAATATGTTGGGGGCGGGCAGCTATGGAAAGGAATCGAGAATTTATGGCCAATTCATTGCATTTGCGTTGCTGCATCGACCGATTTTCGCGCATCGAACTAATAGCGGTTTCAACTGTTTTTAGTTAATTGCGCAAATTACTTGCGCTAATTTATTGGCCAGCCTTCAATGGCCATTTTGCGGATTCGACCTCTATATGAACGAGGTTACTGTATATATACGGATTTTTTGGTCGATTCTATGGGATTAGGAAGGTTAATTAGAATGAAAAATAGTTGTGTGCTTTAATAACTGAACATTATAAAATTGGTATTTGAAGATTACAGTTAATTATTATTACCCAAATTACTTAATCGCTTTTGTAAATGAAGAATTTTTAGCTTACTTTCATTTGTGGAATTAAGTTTAATATTGATAAGGTAATAAAGTAATGGTTAATATTGAAATAATACAATTTTTATTTACTTTTCATCTCATAAATACTCATTCTTTGTCCTCTCACAAAATTGCTTTTAATTGATACGATTAAGCATCAATGCAGTGAATGCCTTGAATTCATAAATCTCCGTGAGCGGGGAAATAGGGAAGGAGTCAAGCCGGCTTTATTTAGTTACTCAATCAGGGACACAAACAGCACTCGAGTTGTTGGCCAGTTTCAGTTCCAGTTGGCAGGCAGGCGAAGGGCAAAGTAAATAAACGAAACGAAGTCTTCGCACTTTTGTTAGGTCGCTCCTCCCCAGTGTTGACGGTCTTTTGAAGGGACAAAACGTTGCTATTGGCCTGATAAGCCGTAAACTGAAAACAAATTAGGGTAAATTGAAAATGTAAACAGGTGGGACAAGGGTTTTTTGTTCTAGTTTTCCAACACTTAAAAGATTATAACGACCACAATTGGGCTAATAAATCAGATATAATATTTAAAGCATATTCAGATAAACTTAAGGGTTTTCTACGCCTCCCTTTTTTAATATATTATAATGCAAAAATAATTGATAAGGCCCCATTTGACGGGAAACCGGCTAAGCTGTCGGTTCTGTTTCTCCGCCAGTCTGTCAGTCAGTCAGTCACCCACTTGGTCAGTCACTTGTGCTGCACATTCAAGTGTCACTGATTTGAGGATAAGCACTTCACAGCCAACTTGATAGCCTCCGTAGTCCCCGTCCCGGGGCAACCCCTATACAGAATGGGATCGGTTTGTGCCGTGTGCCGGGTTGGTTGGCTGGCCAGCCAGCCGTAGTTGGGAATATCACAGCAGTACGCTCACTCATTCGAGGGCCACTCGTGCAAAGCGAACTAATTTGAATATATAAAATCAGCAAGAACTGCGGGGGAAGCCCCACGGAGACTGATGGACACACAGGCAGACAGACGGACTAAAACACGGACCGAAAGACAGTCGGGGAGACGGAAGGACTGAGGGCAAATGGCAAAGAGCGGATCCCAACTGAATGGCTGACTCAATGACCAACTGGATGAATGACTGGGCCAGTGAAATTGATGAAAACAAAGGCCGTCATTACGCTCTGCTATCTTTTGTGCCGCCTTAATTGATATGCCTCAAATCGTTGACAAACTCGATTAAGTCCGGCTAAAAGGGTTTTCATTTAATTGGTTGCTTCATTTGAGTATAAACTTGGTTTGCGGACGACTCTTCTCAGTTCATTTCGAATCCCAATTTTATTACATTTTCAGTTAGCTTTTATTATCATTTCCAAGTGCTAATAATTTCTAGTTATAAGTATTTGTAAACATATTTGTATTTCAAATTATATCCCTGACAAAGGAGTTAAACCCTTTCCGGCTGAAATTTGATAAATCGAAATTTCATTCTGTGCAAAATGGAAACGCATTGCGTAGCATTTTTAAGCCGCTCGTTGATGGGCTGCACCTGGCCTGCCTTGATGCCTTTTGGCCACCCTTTCTGGCCTAAATCGGGGTCAAAAGTCGGACCAAGCCAAGCGCAACTTATTTATAGTGGCCCGTGCGATGGCGACGCAATTTATCGTCATTAGCGGGAGCCACAGCGAAATTTTCACTTGAAAATTTCACGAGCTGAAATGAAATGCCTGCGGTGTGTCCTGTCGCTCCTCCGTGGTTCATTCGGCATGGTTCGGTTCGGTGCGTCCTGGTCCTTTGCTTTTGTTAATGACGGTACACTGAACAAAGTGCATTTCTTAATTAAAATTAAGGTAAAGTAATTAAAGGGAAAGAGAACATAAGAAACTCGCTTAGAAAGGAGTAGGTTGAAGTATTGAAAAAATTCAAATTATAATAATGCTATAAATATTAAAAAATGTCCCTTATTTCAAGACTTTTTCTTGCAGCGCAATAAAGAGGATGAGGAGACGACAACGACTACGACGACAGCGGTAATGATGATTACTGGTGGTTTTAAATCATCCGCTAATTATTGCAATTGTTGCTCTCCGTCGCTGGTCTTCCCCCGAAGGCTCGACACCGCTGATGACGTTCCCACTCGCTCCTCCAGCCGAATAATTGATGATGACCAAGCGGCAGACCAGACTGGTAATCAAATACTCAAAGAGTTGATTTGCTTTTTGAAGAACTTGAGGGGCCGCAGGGCAAACAGTTTTCCCAACCAAACCAAAAAAAAAAGAGGAAGAAATAAACACACCCCGCTGGAAAATGGAAAATGTAATCGCTGCCAATTGAGGGGGCGTGAAGCCCTGAGTAAATGCATGTGTGCGAATCCCCACAGCAATCAACCTAATTTATTATGGCCCCCGTGGAACCCAGCGAAACGCGAACCACATCCTCGATGGCTGTCATTCATCTATGAATGTTAATAATTTCAATTGCCGTTTGGCGAAATTCTCAGTACAGAATGCAACAGCCGCAGCAGAGTTGCGGCTATTTAGGGTGGCTGCATGTGTGTTTGTGTTTTTTGCTTTGCGGCGGCAACTCTGGCAGTCGTTTTGTGGCTTTTATTTTCTCGGTTTCTTTGAAGCCCTTGAGCATGGCAGAAAAAAGTATAAATTAGTCGTATTTTCAATCGTTTGCGGTTGTGAAGTGAAAGAGTAATTGGTTGGCATTAAAAATAGAAAAGCCAAATTGTTGGAAACGCAAACATTCTACATAATCAATATAAAAAGAATATTTACTGAAGACTGAACTACAAAAATCATTCTTAAAAAGAAAGCGTTTACTACAGATGTAACCGAGAGCAAAATACGTCTTGAAGAGCAATGATTCGATACAGTTTTAATTTAATTGTAATTATACTCTAGAATTATGTAAAAAATTAACATGAGTTTAAAAAATTAGAATTATAAATTATAAATATACAAGTTCAAATCTAGGTTATTTTCTTATTAATTAATCTTAAGAATTAACAAAAACTAGCATGCGTAGGCCATGCCGAGTGTTCGGAGTGCATAGGAGATCAAGTCTATATCAATATTTGTATTTTACTTGTAGAGTCCACACGTGCTGTTGGTACTCCCACGGCCACCACACCCACCGACTACCGCCCACCTTCAGAGCCGGGATAATGCCCACACATTGACACATACGTGAGCACACGGACGGACCGGCGGACAGACAAACAACTCATTTCGCTCAGTGAACTCAACAATAAGCATAAAAACATTCATCACTGATTCACTACGTGAGCTGGTTCACCAATTATGATGGCCTAGGTGGGTCCCGGCAGGGATATGGGGATATATGGTGATATATCTGGGGATCTGGGGACGTGGGGATAGCTATGGCTGGCGCCGGTGATGATGATGAATATATGAGTGCCGCTGATTGAATATCAACGCCCGGGCACAAAAGGAATTCCTCATGCCGTTCGGCTTCTTTTAACACTTTTCGTCCTCGTTTCCGGCAGCAGTTTTCCCCCGTTTCCCCACATTACGGCACTTACATATAACATATATACAAACATATAGACATACATATATCCATATCCCTGTGAGCATATTTTCTGCGCTAGTCAACTGTCAGATTTTCGTTGTGCCAGCATAAAATGTTAAAATAATGCCACACAGACATAGACAGGCCGTCTTTATTTCGGTTCGGTTTGGTTCGGCTTCGGTTCAGGCTCCCTCATCACCTCCCATCCTGGCTCCCATCCCGCATCCAGGTCCCCACTCACCAGCTACATTATCTCCCATTTGTCGCATACAATCTGCTTGCCTTTTTCTTTCATTTTCCCTCCATTTTTTTCTTAGTTTTTTTTTTTTGTTCCTGTTTTCTGCAGATTGTTGTTGGCGTTACAGCCATTTCCGGTGACAGTGTAATATTGTAATATGCTTATGTCTCTGTCGTCTGCCTGTCTGTGTCACTTTTTGGTAGCAACTCGCCCAACTTGTAGATGGGCCATAGATAGCTCTCTACACTGCCAGTTGGTCGTGCCTCTGGATCCCGAAATTTGTAAATTTGTCCAAAGTTGCGATTGCTTTGGAATGCCTGAGGAAGGTGCAGCAAAGTAATTCGGGTTGAGATTACTAAGTTAGTGAAAGGGCAAAGTGAAAGTAAGTACTACCTGCACTTATTTTTTAGCAAACTAAATATTTTTACTGCATATTTAAAACGAAACATTTGTTTGTTCTTTATTAATGTAAAGCTTGTAAAATTAAACTATGTATTTCTTAGTGTATGATGATTTGCTATACTTTTAAGCTTTAAAAATATATTTTTATTCATTTTCGCAGAATTTACTTTTCTTATATAAAAAAGATTTTTAAAAATAGAAGGTCAGTTTAAATTGTGATATAAAAGCAGGGTATTCATCTCTTTACTACATAAAGTGATGGCAACTTTTTTTATACTTTTTTCCTTGGTTTTACAACTTTGCATTGTCAGCAGATGAAAGTTGTGCAGCAAAGTTATTTATTGTTGCGTTCGGTTTTTGTTTTTGAGAAATCAATCAAATCAAATGCGATGACAACTGGGGGAGGGGGGCTCGCCCTTCCCTCTTTTCACCATGACATGAGCGAGTGTGTGTGTGTGTGTCTGTGTGATTTGATCAAATTAAAAGGCAACCCGTATGTCTTACTCACCCCCACAGAGACAGAGACATTGGCATTGCGATTTGAAGACAAGCATTTGAAATGCATTTCGTGTTCGCCTGTCTCGCTCCTCGTGTGCATGTGTGGGTGCTGCAGCGCCATTTTCTACCGAATATACATATACATACATAGGAGCATCTTCGTACTGTACGGCCCAGCCCAAATACACACACATATACACACCCAGCTACGTGCTAAGAATTTTAATTAACAGATAAATCAATAAGAAATATGGACGACGGCTGTCAGTGTGTAACTCTCTCGTCGTCCCAGTCCTCCGGCCCGCTTGTTTGTGTGAGTGCGAGCGGTGAAGAGGCAGAGCCGCCTCGCCAACTAAATAAACTTCTGACGCTGCCAGTCTTCCATGTCTGTGTTGCCATTCCATTTGCCCGCATTTCCCCGCCTTTCCCCTGCAAAAAGCGCAAGTGCTAAGGCGGCACCCGGAAAATGGCCAACTGCTGAGAAATTAGAGAAAAAGAAGCAGTTAAATTGCAGCCTCAGCAGTTGCAGCTGCCACAGCAACATTAGCAGCCTGCGGCTTCTTGGCCTTGGGCCTAGAGTAAAGAGTTGGCCAACAGGGAATGTATATATTCCCTGCAGGCGCCTTAAAATCTAAAGCATCGTATTTATTTATTATTTGAGTCTAAAAGGCAAATTATTTGTTAGATTTCATTAAACAGAAAAAATGTAATTGAGTTTTTAGCTCTTATTTACCCAGAATGCAAGAAGGTGTGCTACTTATCCTACCAATTTAATGGTGTTTTTCTGCAGCTTATCATTCTTATTTTGTTATGTAAGAAGTTACCAATTATATTATATGCAAAAAAAAATAAAAAATAAAAAATATAGAAAGCCTCCAAGGATTAGTTATTTTGCTGCAAGTGCAATCTTCGTATTCGCAGCAAAATATTTACTACAACTCCTTGGGACTTCTGCGAACTTGGTAAATTTCATTATTTTAATTTCCTGCGGACAGACCTCTGGAGAATGTGCCGTCGCTTCCTGCAATTCGATTCCCCAGATGCCCGGCCCCAGAAGCGCACTTATTCCCACCGGAACCGCCGCCATTTTGCCAGGCCTGTCCTGTTTCGGCCTGGCCTTTTCCTGGTCCCTTTCTTCTCGTGGCCGAGAAATGCTCGGCATGGCAAATGCAGCCATAAATAGAATTACAGTCAAGTGCTTGATAACTTGCTAAAATGCACAAGGCCCCGGCCACCAGCTCTGGCACCGGCTCAGGTGCAGAGAAATTTATTATTAAATGAACAAAATAAATGGGAGAATTCCGAGGCCGAGCAGGCTGTGGCCACGTATTAATGGCGCTTTTAAGAGCCGGGCCCGTTTGCTGAATTTAATGACGGAACGTGCCACAAGTCACGGCTACCAGTCCTACTAGAGGCAGACAGCCATCAAATATCTAACGTGTGCAACATTTTGTTCGCTTTGCAATAAAACAAATTTGCCATCCCGGGGCAACCGGAGGACCACCAGTTCTGCTCACCTGGCCGAAGGAGCGGGGCCAAAGTTTAATTTGAATATAATAGAAAAACTTCTGCGGGTGGTGGGAGGCTTAAAAAAATACAACAAAAATCTAAGCGAGAACATAGAAGGAAATCCGTTATGGAATTACCAACCATCTTGGTTTCTGCCAAAAAAATATAAAAATGAATTAAATATTTAAGCTAATTGGTTTCCGATCTTTATTCTCAGGAATTGAAATTTTATCTTCTTTTGTCCCACTTAAGTTTGTGTAGGCTGCTTCAATTTAAGAACTCCATTTATTATTTTTGAAATTATCACAATACAACAAATTAACATAAAAACATTAAGGCGAGTAATGTATATTTTTATCGAATTGCTATAAATAATATTTAAATGGGGATTAAGTTGAAGCATTAAACACTGATTAATCAGAGAAGCCAAAAAGACAATAACAATTGCTGGAAATACTTTTAATCCTCGGACAAGCTACCGTTTAGTCGCACATAATCATTTTTAAGGGGTATCAAGCGTAAAATCTGCGAAAAATCTGTAGAAAGTGCAAATGGAAGCCAAAAACTAACAGCCAGACAACCAAATTCGTTGCGTTCCGCTCGGCAGTCCAGGGAAATAGTTTTGAAAATCCAAAATAGATATATGTACATGTACATATATTTATTCGGTTTTACGAGTACATGCGGACGTGGGAGCACGAGCATGAAAAATGTTTTATGGCATTCGTGATTGTTGTGTCATTAAGTTGAAATTGTGTAGGTGGTCACAGGACACGGACACGGACAATAGGAAAAACAGAAGCGGACGGAAGGCAAACGCACTCGGACAGGACAGGACATGGGGCGATGGCTGGGGGCGTGGCACAATGGCTGACCAATTTTATTTCTATATCCAAGCGGGCCAAAAAGTTGTAATCGAAAAAGTGTCTGTGCGATTCTAGTTTTATGGCCATGCTTGTGCCTTACCTTCCTTCCTTTTTTATAATTATTTTGTCGCAAATTTATTTATGGGTCGCGATCTCACACACTGCGACGGGAAAAGTTTTTTCGCCAACGCAGATAGAAAGTGATTCCCGAAAATGTAGAATCTTTGAGGAATAATAAATGCTTTAATTAACATATTTAGTATTAATTTTAGCTCAACTTAATTGTAAATTTAACAATAACAAATTTATTATTGCAATCATTTTTGGGCTATTATTTTTTTTATACAACAAAATTTTAAGTTAACCCAACCATTTGAAAATAACTCCAAGCAGATCAAATCTGTTTTGCTGACAAACTGAATTACACTCCCGAAACGCAGTGTTGCCGCCTGTGCGTTCAATAATTTGTGTACAAATTCTTCTCGTGTATAAGCCTCGGTCCCTTTATGGCCATGAAAATGCCAGACCGGCGAGAGGCCACGGGCATGGCTAAAAGAGACCCACGACCGCGACCTGCGAGTGGAAGTTGTGTTCACCTTGGCTCTTTGCTTTTTCCGCTTTGCCGCCGCGTTCTCTCATATTTCCCTCAGGACAATCGAGTGTGTGTGTTGGTGGGAGGAAGTGTGTGTACTCTTGTGCTCTACAAGTTTTTCGTTCAGCATTTTTCTTTGAAGTTTTGAGAAAGTCCAAACTGGGTCGTGGCATTTGTTCGGCATTTAATAATGGCAAGGAAAAAAATTAAAGCGAAATTTTTGGCACTGAATTAATAAATTCCCAGTTGGAAGCAATCTGATTGTGTCTGCTAAGATATTATAATATATATTATATTATATTTACCTTTATATAAAACTCTGTAAGGGGTATCAAAGTCTGAAGATAACCTGTAAATACAATATATAATTGTTAAAGAATAAGCTGTATATTTTTTTCAAACAAAAGTGTACTCATATTTTACATGACTCACTCTATATTTCCCTACCTGTATTGTTCTTTTCGTATTCGGCTGCTTTTTTGTGGGCTTATTAAATATTCAAGGGAAACTCCAGTAGCTGGCGCCCATGCAACAAGCCAAAAATTAGTTTAATCTGAGATTTCTCAGCCCGCACATAGCCACTCAGGTGATGCCCGTCGGCTGTGCGATATATCTGCATATATACAATATATTTTCAATTTCTTTTCAATTTTGCGCCTAGCAATTCCTTATATTGTTTTCGTGGCGTATGCCTTTTGCCGTTTACGTACTATATGCGACTATGTATGTCAGATATTTGCATACATTTTGCGGTGAATTTTGTTGTTGAGGGAAATTGCGCATACGCCGCGTTTTGTTTTCCAAGCGGGAACCACCTTCCATCCGCCCCCGCAGCAAATCAATTTGGCCTGCATATTTGCATAATAAGCATAGGAGACGCAGACCCAGTTTGTTTGTCACTCAGCCGCCTGTCACTTGATCAATATGTGCATGGCGTGCCCATAAAATGAATTCAGCCCACCCACCGACCCGATTTCCCCGTTCTCGATATTACTTTGTTTTCCTCAGCCACAAATTTGTGTCGCACAAATGTGGCAAAGGCTGTGACCGGGTCAAGGAGCTGCGACTTAAAGTGGCAAATCGCAAATGGCAAAACGGCAGAATAGCGAAATGCGGCATCGACGTGTGACAGTCAACATGTTGTCTAACCTTTTGGCAGCCCCCGGGGCATAAGCACAACCTGACGCCATCGGAAAACAACGCAAATTGCTGCAAATGTAGTGGAATAATGACTTTATTTTATCCGTAGATTTATCTGGCGCTTATAACTTACTCGTAATGTTTGTACTTTGTTTGTCTATGCAATTTACATTCCAGGGTATTTATAATAAAAGGCAAATAACTGAGATATTAAAATGTATCTGGTATAAAATTAAAAACAAACTGTGTAATTTTTATATATATTTTATAATAATAATAAAAGAAATTATTTCCATTGGAATAAAAAGCCAAAACCACACCTATCGAATTAACACGCTTAATAATTGTTTTATCAAAATCAATTGAAAGCAATGACAAAAACCATGTTTTATCAAACTCGTCTCCTGTTTTTTTAACCAATCGAAAACATATTGGCTTAAGTGATTTTGATTATTGGCCACTTAACGCTGCGGAGCAACAAATAAGCCAAAACCGAAATCGATAAACAAATTGCCAAATTAGCACATAGCCGCCGCAGCAAAACAAAACAAAAACCAGCCGAAACAAATCGGTTTTGTAGGTCAAAGGGGGATTTGCAGACTGGGTGTGTGCCGAGCAATTCATCTATTCCAACAAAGCCATCCATTCAGACGGTGTCATTCAGGGCGAGGATGCCGCTGCCCAATCGTGCGATGAGCATCTCTGGTCATTCATCTTAAGCCGCCGCCGCCGTCAATCCCCTTCGAAGCCCATCCTTCGTCCCCCCTCGCCCAACATACATGCCGCCTAACATACTCAGATCCATTCCCGATGCTCGTGTTGGCAAGATAAATGGCTTACAGATTATGATCAATTTGTAGCGGACCGAAACAAGGATATCCACATAACACATGGCCAATGGACTTGATGGCCACGCCCCCCTTTTGGTAGGCGCTCGAAGGCGGGGCGTCTGCTTATGACATCTTAAGTATGATCTAAAATGGCTAAACAAAAAAAAAAAAAAAAATGATACGAAGAGGAGACTCCGGGATACATGACAAATTGTGGCAAATTTACTCAAGATTGGCACTTGTCACACTGGGGCGTATGAGTAATTCATGTAAAATATAATAATACAACAATGTGAAGAAGCGCTTTATTTAAAATAAATATAAATGTATACCAAAATGTACACTTAAATGTAATATTTATTGGTGTTAATTAAATAAATTATAGTTTATCATTGCGTATACGTAATATTTATATATATTTTTATTATACATTTTTTTATACTTTATATGTTTTCAAATCTGTTCCAAGTTCTTATATTTAATAATACCAACTAAGTTTGAACTTGTATTTCATGTATATTGTTTTCTATATATTATTAGTAAATATTTAAACTAACT
This sequence comes from Drosophila ogumai, assembly GCA_018904815.1. Lineage (NCBI taxonomy): Eukaryota > Metazoa > Arthropoda > Insecta > Diptera > Drosophilidae > Drosophila > Drosophila ogumai. Next base: position 14,402 of record JAEIIJ010004983.1, read on the forward strand.
AATCAAGAATTTAATACACTTGTCCCAGCTGACAACTTATTATTAAACGCTTTAGTCTGGAGCATCTATCGATTGTTGACCCTTATTAAATTCTGCGGTCATTGTTTTAACTTTGTGTGAATGGTCAATCCCCCTTGGACATTCGTGTATTTTGTTCTTCTTTCTAAGCCCGAAACTACAAAGTGTTTAAGCCAAAGACAAATCCGTTGAGCCAAAGCAGCTCCATGACAGGTGCACATTTGCCTGTGTACAGTGAGAGGGGAAATAGAGGCGGGGTGTCAATATTTATTTGAGCTTTTATTGCTGACCCCACTGTAGGGGCTTTGGCTCTGGGCTTCGGAAGCCACGCTGCGTTTACTGCACACACACGCAATGCGGGCGACCTCGCTGCACCGAAAAAAATAATATAAGAAATCATGAAATAAAAGGATAAAGCAATTAGTGATATCTAAGAACTTTAAAAAACATTGATTTCTGCTGAATAATTTGTAAATTATTCAATATTATTAAGTGGACAATTTATTGGGAAATAATCTAACGTATAAGAAAATGTACATAATTATTTTATTTGGCTTAGAAGTATAAAAGCCCTTGTTTTTAATTATATTTTAATTGCTCAAATATTTCTTTAAATAGTATTTTTATTTGTTACAGTGTCGGTGCGTGCTGCAACCGCTGATAAGAGAACAAAAGCAGCACTGTCGATCTTGACGCTTTTGTTGTTTTGCGTGTTAATTCCCCTTGATAAAATAATGCCGGGGATAACCTTTAAATGGTATTCGCTGTGTGCCCGCATGCCGAATTCCACTCCACACCGCCTCCGCTCTCCTCTGCGATAGTCCTGCGCAATTAAGCTTTATTTATTCTCGGCCTCAGCAATTGATTGCTGTGCCAAGCAATAAATGTATAAATAAATGTTATGGAGCACAAAACGAAGGCGAAATAGACGGAAATCCATCAACCTCGACGAAATCAAAGGCCGCTTTAAGTAATATCGAAATCTTTTCCTGGCCCGGCCATTTTCCGCTCCTATTTTCCCCGAACAAACACTAATTGGTGCACACACACGCATTCTATTAGTCCGACCCCGAGACATATGGCGAGGTCGTGGACTTGGAGAGAGTTCAGAGGGCATTTGGCAAACACTTGACGAAGTGCTAATGCCAAGGCTGGCACCCCTGGTTACCGCTGGCATATATCACTTAAAAATAGTTAAGAAAGTAAATAAACAATAATTTTAAAATCCACAAAACGACAGTTAACCCAAATTTATTTAGCTTGCATTTCAAAATATTAACTTAAAAGGCACAAAGTGTGCAGCCCTGCTGACATTGCGTAAGGAAGGCAACTTACAAGTGGCAGCTCAGCCAGGAGTCAGGACAGGTGTGTGTGCTTCGCGGCATACGCAGACAGGTGAAAAGCTGGCAGATGGGCAGGTGGCACTTCGCTAGCTCGACTCGCTTAACGAGGTTAGTTGCGTGTGAGCGAGCGCGCGCTCCAAACAAATTAAAAAGAAAAGTCTTGAAGAAAAACTACGCGCAAAACCGAAGGGGGAAGAAAGCGTGGGGGATGAGTAAAATAGCTAGAAACATTTTTGGAATTTATGGAGGGGTAGAAAGAAACATAAAGTATGCGTCCTGGTATGCTTGAACATGGTTAATTTTAGGGGAGAATTCTGGCTGTGCTCTTTGGATAAACACTTAAGAATCCCAAATTCTAAGCGTATCTGCTTTAGAATATACAATTTATTGAAAACTGCAATGCTGGTCTGAAAGCATATTTCTTGTTCTGTTTGCATAAAATACAAGTGGTCTGTCCTCCTCGTGGTACAGTTCAAGTGCAACATAATTTTCCGTAATCCCTTTAAGTCCTGCAACCGCAATGTCAAAGTTTCCTTTTCCATTTCGGGCACCGCAAAGGCGTGGCACCAAACCCAACTGATTAACCCAAAAACAAGTCCCAGTTCCATCTGCACAAACAAAAACGTGGAAATCTGCATATGCAAGAGTCTCTGCGAAAACATGGGGCAAAGAAAGAGAGACGGCGATAAGCTGCAATTGAATAGCAGAAAGAGAGGGGGAGAAAGGGCGGAAAGAGATGGCTGCGCAGCTCATAAAAAATGCTTAAATTCGAATTATTGCACTCGTTGTCTGTCTAAGCTAAAAGCGAGTAGCGAAAACCTCAAGAGCTGTGTTCGCTTTCCCCGAATTTTCTTCATTTATTTTCCTTCACTCCTTTTCTTTTTCTGCTTCCCCGTCTCACTCGCTATCTCTCCTTTACTCTGTCTCGGCATGTTTCCTTTGCTCTTTTGCGGGTGTTTTTGGCAAACGCCTTAATGCTAAGCAATTTGCGTTAAATGCGAAAGAGATTAAAACAATGTTGCATTTCTAATTGTTTTAAGCAACGACGACGACGTAGAAAACGTTGATGATGATGATGATGACGATGGGTGCCGGAATGATGGCACAAGCAGCAGTGGCAGCGGCGCACATGTCGTATGCGCAAAGCAATTGCAGTTTAAGTATTTTGTATTTATTGCAGACGGATTGAGAAAAAATCGCTCTAAACCAAAAAAATTTTTGGAAAGGTTGGGTTACCTTTCAAGACACTTTATTTAAAATACTAAAAAGCTATCTTGAAGCTTAGAATATTCATATCTGTTCCACTTTTCTACTTGGCCAACATGGCGTATGAACAGTATTGTAATTATAGTTTTTGGAGAGGCCTTTTAGATCAATAAACAAAATCGTTTCCATCTTATTTCTAGATAGTAATGTTAAACAGGATATATAAGCAGATACCATATTCATGATAATATACTTATACTACATTTTTACAGCTTACTTTTCATAGTTGCCATGAGATTATCCTCTTTCATCCCAGTTTCTGGCTTTAACATACTCGATTTAAGTCGAAAAGTTGCGCCAAAGTGCAGCACATACTCAAGTGTCCTTACTCAGGCGCCTCACCCAAGTTTCAGCTGAAAGTTCAGCTAATTCCCATCGTAATTGAAACCATTTCAATGTTAATTAAATCTACGCTGGCTTTCCCTATCTCTCTCTATCAAACCGTCGTACTTTTTTTTATCCAAAAAGCTGCAACTTTTGAAGCATTTTCAGAGCAGCTGAAGAGGGGAAATATTTAAGAAGAACGCTGGCTAATGAAGGGTTTTCATGTGCCCTTTGGGATATCGCTTAATCCAGGTGGCTTATCTGTGAAGTTAAAGGCAGTCAAGTGAAAGAAAGAGTGTTGCAAAAAGTGAAGATCGAGCTTAAGAGTTTTTTATACTATTTTCCTAATAATTTCCAATTGTTACTTTGCCATATTACTTACTATATGGGCTTGTGTTGGAAAAAACAGAGATATAACGTAAGTCAGCATGACGCTAGTTGTAATTATAGTGGCTTTGGTCAAAAAGGAATCCACTATTAGGCTATAATTAGCTTACCCCAAAAATTCAAATTAAATTCAATTCACCAAAACCAACTATCCGCATTCGCACACAGCTATCTGTGGGTGAATGCGAAATGCACTTAGCAGTTGGTGACCGCATCATTTGACATTTGATAACATTTTAACCACAAATTTATGAATGACTTTGGTTTTCGGGTTGCGAATGAGCGATGTGTGCTGCATAATGAATAAGCCGAATTAATGGGAGCAATTTATGTTTTCGGAGCATTGTCAAAGGAAATCAACATAAATGAGCTAATTACAGAGCAGACATACACGCACATCTGTGTCCTTCTGGTTGTCCTTTGTGTGAGTCCTTTGATTGCGTCAACCATCGATGTGTGGTCGGCCATGCAAGCAGGCAATCTCAAGACGGCAACTGCTAGTCATTTCGACCCTGCCACCTCGGTAAACATCCGCCTTGGTCGTCTGTTGAAGCCACCGTTTGTCACCCTATTCAGTACGCAGTCTGCAGTTGACAAAATAGTATTGTTTTGACGACATTTTAATTAAGGAAACCGCCAGAGTCGAGACCGGGGCCCCAAGATTCTTGGCCAAAACCCAAGAGCAGCAAACAGCCCATAGGAGTATTGCAATCTGAAATTGAGGTTTTACTCCACAAGTTGACTGTGGAGCTTGAGTGATTTACTAGGATGTGGAATTTGTTATTTGTTATTCAAAACGAATACAGTTGACTGAAATTAATTTAATATATTGATTTAATAAGTAAAACATATTAATATACACATAAATATTAACTTTATCATTTTTTCTAAAGAACTTTTTCAATAAAAAATGCGGTGCATAAAGCGCTTTCGCAACCCCATTTAATGCACTACAAGAATAACAACATTTTCAGTCAGACTACATAAACTTTAAGGACATACCTAGTTTTTCAGCTGGAACAACAAGAAAAATGTATATAACAAAAACATGCAAACTTCATCAATTACAGAAATTTTCTTCAATTAGCAGAAACTTAATAATGGAGCAGTTTGCTAAAACTGGTTTATAATTTGTTTGATGGCAAACTTGGTTGCTTTTCTTCCTTCATTTTCCGCTGCCCGCTTTCTCGCATGCATTCGTGTGTGATAAATGAATTTGAAATTTTACAAGAGGGCGCAAGGAAAGTTTTCCAATTGGACACTCGAAAGACCCTAGAGGAGTAGACACGAAACATGCTAGTTGAAAACCAAAATAATGCGGTTTTGCGGCCAAAAATCAAAGGAATATGCCAGGGAGCACTCGCCCATTTTAAATTCTGCATACTTTCGTAGACAAACAAAATGTAGTCGAGTATACAACCACAGTGGCAGCCACAAAACTTACTGCCCCGGAGAGTGTGAGAAATGGAATCCCCAACTTAGCCCTGGTCAGAAACAGCAACAGCAACAGCAACTGAATCAGAAACAGATGTAGATCCAAAAGGAAAATCAACTAATGGCTAATAGTCAAAGGAAAATTTAATTTGCAGCGCTTGACTCGACAAGCACAAAAGTTAAAGTTTTCCCTCTTGCCAGCGGGATATACTTATATTTTCGTTGGCCCTTTGCAAAGGAAAACATGGAAAATTGACGCGGTTTCCCAATATCTTACAGATTTTCCATAAGAAAATTTTTGCATTCTAGAAGATTGTTAAGTTGCGGTGGCTGCTGTTAAATGGTATTCGGTTTCATAAATATATTCTGTCTTAAAGTAAGTAAACTTTGAGAGATATTTAAGACTTATTAGATTTAAACAAATTATGCTTAAGGATGTTACAAATATACTTTTTTTTGGCAAGTTCTGAACTGTAAATATTTTGTAATTACGTTTTCCTTTGATTCAGAATCTCGATTTCAATTCCATTATTTTTTCTCTTACATCGTTTTCCCATTTCCCTTTCCATATAATCGTATTGGGAATTGCGCTCAAGGTCGTCAGCGGCGCTCTGCCTATTTGAACAGGGATAATTGCCTTTAATTTTGAATAAGAATCGACTGAATGAAAGAGCGAGTCAAGGAAGCCAATCATAATTGGCGCTTAACAGAGCGAGTCGAGATGAAATATGGACTCTTGCTGGTCCCTGTTCCCTTTCATTCTCCTTGCTGAGCTGCATGTCCTTGATTGTTGGCTGTGTCGTCGCTGACAATACCGTCATCGATGATGGCGATGATGACGATGATGTCAGACCTGAGGAGATTTAATAATCTGAACAATTGCCTCATCCATTTTGTCGATTTACACGTTTGCTTTTTTTGAGCTCTTCATTTGCAAATTCTTTTTATTTTGCAGCAAGGGCAACGTGAATGCAAGTTAAATAATTCACGTGGGAGGCAAGCGACCTCAAACTTCCCCATTCTGTGACTGAAATCTGCGTCAAAGGTTAAGGAGAAATGCTATTCCGAATGTCATGAAAAATGCATGCAAATAATTGGCATGTGTCATTTAAATTACTCCTACAATACATTTCAACGTTAAATGTTCTAATGGGTCAAGTAGTAGCTGCAGCAGGAATTTTAATATTAGTCTGAGGTATTTTTATGCATAAAATTTGTGTGTTTCTGAAACACCTTTTTAATTAGACTTCATCTGAAACTACTTTGAAAATGTAAGCTATTGCACAACCTCATTGGATTAATGCTGTAAATATAAATGTAATTTGATTTCTCTGTAATTTGCTTCCTCAAACTCTGAATATCTAAAAATTCTTTGAAAGTTATTTTTAAGGGTTGACATACTCAACTTGTGCCTTTTTTATACTCTTTTCTTTCTATATTTCTCTCAGACAGTCCTGTCCACCTATGACTTGGAGGCATTTCGGCTATGCAAGTCCCAGAATGCCGAGACTATATTTTCCCTTCACTACCTTCAATTCTGTGTGCTCAGACATTTCAGCAATGTCCGTCAGTCGATTAGGTTGTCGCACTTGGCTGATTGCGAACCCAGCTCCCAGTTTCCACCGTTTCCTTTTCGCTGCCGCAGTTCTGTGGGATAACCCAGGGATAAGTTTAACTTATTGTTACCCCTAAAAAGAAGGCGAAAAAAACTTTTGACAGTTTTCGTTAGTCTGACACTGCCTCTGTTCCTTCTCTCAAGTTTTTGTTCTGTTTCGGCGGTTGACTGGCTGAATTGAACCTTTGAGTCATTTTCCCCTCGCACACGCGCCAATATAAATGTTGATTCAGTGGATAAGTTGGGGCCGCAAAACTTGGCCAAATGTCACACTCGGACACAAAAAAAAAAATGGTACAAAAGTAGAACAAAAGCAAGGCAAAGTAAAAGTTATAATTCACTTAAACTAGACACTGACCCACATAGTATGAGAACATATCGATTGCTGAACGATAATCGGAAGAGTTTTCAGAGATCGTATATTTCGAATATATTCCATAGGGAATAATTCGTAAAATAAAACATTTGGGTCATTTTCTATTTATTATAAATTATGGAAACAGCTTTTAAAAATCAACATAATTGGTCTAAAATTACCGTAAACTTATTGCACAACCTGTCCATCGCTTGAGCCTGCAATTCGAAGGCAATTTGGTTTAATTAAAAATTTACTATGCCGCTTGGGCAGCTGTGTAATTAAAAGCTTAAAGGTCGCAGCCATTGTCCTTGCTCTGGTTCGCCTCCTTCCTGTCTCCCTCGCCTTTGCTCTCTGCTGTTTCCGCTTCCGCTGGCAGGGTAATAAAAATAGCTCACGTGTCACGCCCATAAAAGTCACACATAAAATAACAAAAAACAACAGGGAAAGGAAGCCAATTTTGCAGAGTACTAGCCCTGAATACCCTGCCTTTTTTTTATTAAAAAAATATTATTTATTGCAAGTCTTGATAATTGTTTGAATTTTTTTTAGACACGAGTTACGTAATTCACTTTAGTTTTCAATAATATAAATATATTCATTCATATTGGCATTTGATCTCAATAAATTACACACTCGGTCTTTGCATATTTTCCCAAATAAGTGAGAGCTCAGAATTTTCCCAATCAATTTCGTTGTTGTTACTTATTCTCTTCAAACACAATCATACCCTCTGCAAATATTTCCACAGTGCAGCACGAACAGCAACAACAAGAACAATAACAGAAAATTTAATTACAAACAAGCAAACATTAAAATTTTGTAATTCCATCATAAAAATTTGTTTGTTCTAGAGAGAGAATAAGAAACCAGAGAGGGATGAGCCAGAATAGGGGAGAAGGGGATCGAGGTGGCGAAGGGAAGGGGGAGGTGCCAAAGGAAACAGGTGCCGCCATATCCTGTGGCCAGGAACATTAACATTCGCTTTCTAGCTACACTCGTACAATTTCCCCAATAAAAGTCCAACCAGATTAGCCTTCAGTCAGCAACACCCCCTGACTTCTCTCCTGTCTGTGCGGTTTTTAATTACTTTATATTATTGGCCAAGTTTTCGGGCCAAGATTTCCTCAGTACATAAAATCTATGTGGTGTGAAATGAATGGAGCAGCCAACAATGTGTTGTACATGGCACTTGGACATGGTCCGAGCTGAGAGTTGTGGCATCCATTCATTGTTCATTCTTGATTGCCGCACAAACACATGAAAAGTCAGCACAAACAGAGAGGGAAAAAAGGTGAACTATATTTAAGAGAATATATAATTTTAAATTCAATTTATTTTGAAAAGAGGTGAGAACTTACCTTAGGATTATATGGCTCCCAACTTGCATATCATTTTTAAATTTAATTATGTTAAAATCCCACAACCCCTTTTTTTCACAGTGCCTTCCTCATCAGAATCGTAAATGCTGGGACAGATCCCGCTCGTGCCGTGCCTTTGTTTTCCCGCCACTGGCCGCAGTTCATTTCGCACTGCTCCATCATCATTCTTCGCCTCGGCGAAACATGCGTTGGCATTCCTGCTTCCTTCTCCCGGCCCCCTTTGTCCTTTTGCACTCGTATTTTGTCTGCCGCAACTAGAGCAGGAATAACAACAACACATGACACGTGTCACAGTCTGCGCCCACAAGCAGGAAGACGGTGACAAAAGGGTTGAGGTTGCGTCCTGAACGGGTTGGGGAAAAGTGTGCCTCGGCTCTGGGAGAAGCTGAAAACTTTTTCTACGCAGACAATGGTAATGGATTTTTGTGATGATTAAGTTATCCCTTGGATAAGGAAACCGAGTTGAAGGTATATATGCTGTGGTTTCCTTACAGCATGTCCTTAATTAGCTGAGTGCTGAGTGTTTCTTTTAGTTGTATATATATTTGGCCCAACAGTGGGATATTTGTAAACAAATATAGCAGCCAAAAATTGTTCTACTACCTATATGAGATAATCAGCATTTAATAATAGGTAAAAGGAAATTATAAAATAAAAAAATATAAATTTTTTTATATGGAAATGTATTTGATTCATCTCTGTTAACTTGTTTTATTATTTAATAATATAATATGGCCACCTTGTGATCAGTTTCCATTTTATCATCTCCGTTAAATTTCAGTACGAAACCTCAACCCATTTCTCCCTTTCCTCTTCTTGAAACAATTTTTTTTGTAACAAAGGAAACCCAATCCGTTTAATTGGCAGTGGAAGGTGCTTCAAAAATATTGCCTGACTGACACACGCATTCAGAAGGAGTCTATCGTTCTCGAGCATCCCTTTCGGTGCTCCGTATTTGTCAATTAACGCTTATTGTATTCGATCCTCGTAGGCTTTTTTCTTTTTCGGGTTGCTGAATATATTTCTCCCAGCCTTTCTGTCGACAAAGTTGCCAAGCTTCATGTCTATGTGGGATGTTGGTGTCGTCATCACGAGTGTTCGTTTTTCTATATTTGTGTTTTATTTGCCTGTCGGTTTCCACACATGTGTTTTGTAGTTGGTGTTGGTTTCTGCGGCTGTCACACAGTGAAAAAAAAGTGGGTGGATATAGGTTTTGGCTCTGAGCGAGCACATTGGCATCGGCAGCGTTGCATTTCAAATTTCAATTTACCGACAACTGTTTCGATTGTTTACATTGATTTATTTACGTTGTTGTTTATGCGGTTTTCGCATAGCTCTGCCACTGCTGCCACCCCTTGCACTTACCCCTTCCTCCCACATATGCCCCTCCTTTTCAGTCCCTCTAATCCACTAATACTTGTGCTATGCCGCTTTGGTTTCCCAGCATTTTTCGCCATTTCCCCATTTTTTGTGCTTTTGTGCTGTGTGGAAACTGCATTGAAATGGATTTATTTGTACTTGCAAAATATTTTCGGCAAAATCCTGACGCACGCAAAAATTCGCTCATTTTTTTGCTCGCATTTTCGGAGAGATTGCTTTTTACATAGAATATATCCTTCTCATAGATACAATAGCCACTGTTTATATTAGAGCGAAACTGAAGGGTCAAAAGGAGCGGACAGGGCATGAAATCAGCTCAAATGGCACAAAAGCCGCTGGAAAACATTTCAACTGTATGCAGCCTTAGTTTTCATCCGCTAGTGCGCCTTCATTGGGCTGCTGAGTAAGCCCAATCATCGTATTGATCTGCTATCATGTCAACGGAAATTCAGATATTTTTTGATAAAAATATAGCTGGAAGATACTTTTATATAATAATAACACGTCGATGCCAACAGGTAAGCCCCCGTCTCTCTTTAAAAAGTCTTTTTATTTTGAAATTCCTTTAGAAATTCTTAATGAAATTCTCGCATCATCCAGGCGCCAGGTGAAGTGGTAAATGCTGTAACAAGTCCATTCTAATTATAAACTTTACTGCAGCAAAATGCTGCTGAAGAAACCGCAGGAAAGAAGAAATATTTAATTAATTTTATTTAATGAAATTATCCTACCGATCTAAGGAGTAAACAATTTTCCTGTTAATAATATAATTGAATTGAATCAATTAAGGCTACTTATATCTTATATTCCATATTAGCTGAAAAGTATTTGGATTCTTTTAAACTGCAATTATAATACGTTTTGCTATTTGGTTCCAGCTGGGATCTAATTAAGATGATTAAGCTCAAGCCGCTGCCCAAAATCAGGTGCTATGCTAATTTTTGGCCACCACACTGTGGCACACACTCGCGAAAAGTTACGCACACACAACGACTGCGGCTCGACTTGACCTCATCTAATTGAAAAGCCATTAAAAAGCTTTCAGCTGCTCATTATACATTTAAATATTCGCTGTTTTTATTTCGGTGCACGAAACTCCGTTCGTCAGTCCCGCCCCCATCATCACCATGCATATTCCAAGTTATTTTAACGCTTCCGCTCATGTTTTTAAAGTTCATGTTCGGGTAGCGCAGAAATGCCGCAGCAAATAATAAAAATCACATACGAAAACTTTCGCATAAAAACACATGTTCGGCATGCAATTTATGCTCAGGTAGTTGCATTTTGTTTTTCCATATTCAGCAGCAAGTTTAGCGGACCGGAGGGAAGGTATGATTTTAATGCATGGACTTCATAAATAAATTCATAGGTGTGCAACATCCGAGGTTAAGAGTCAAGTCACTGGCTTATTACAGTTTGCTCACGGTTTGCAACTTAAATTAAAGAGCAGCAATTTCATAATTATTTAAGTATGTTTAAAGAGCTACATATCTTATTTTGTAATATTTTAGAAATTAATTACAAAATTACACATTTATGCGCCCAATAGTTTGGACTTCAAAGAGGCATATTTAGTTTGTCTTTTAAGGATATATAATTTATCTTTTATAACATAACCCTTGAAGCATTGCCGCGAATGCACCGCCCATTAAAGTCCAATTTGTCGACCATCTCTAACCGTGTTTGGCTGTTCGCTAACCGCTAATGCTATAAACGCCCGAAACAGACTGCACAATTATGACGGACAGCTTCCCTGTGTGTATCTGAGGGTATAGGTGAACGTGGTAGCGGGGGAAGAGGGAGGTACTCGGTGGGGAAAGGCTTTAAGCCACTTAACCAGATGAAGGACATCAAGTATGCAATGCGAATTGGAAAGGAATAGAGCCAAGAAGGCAACTAGGGGCTATGGTAAGAGGTAATGGGGGTAGCGAATAAATTATTAATAATTTTCCAGAGGGGCCAGAAGGCGGAAAACTAGACCAGAAATATCTCGACAGGTGTCGTGCTTGGCTTACACAATAATAAACAAAGCTTTGGGCGGGTTGAAAAATTCTAGGAAGCAAAAGGGGGCTTTTCCACCGGCTGCGTGCTTGGGAATTCGACGGGCCACTGTTTATCCGGCTTGGAAATCTTTGGGGAAATTAGTTTAAAAGGTCAACGAAGATGCGGCCCCCTCAGAAAATTAACTGCGTAACTAACTTGTAAACAGATTATTTATTACGCCAATCGAGGACTCTGGGAAAGAGTTAGTGTTGCCAATTTCGTGCAGAGTTTTATGGCCCTCGCCACACAGCAGCAAATAAAATTATAAATTGCACTAAAAATTAACAACTTCACCAACAATTCCACTTAAAATGTTTATTGCGCTCATTAATTTTTCGGTTGTTTTTGGAGAGCTGTTTTGTTGTTTTCGCTTGCTTTGCCCAACACAATAAAAGCTGAAATGGCAACCGAACAGCTCAGGAATTGCATTAAAGTTTCAAGGGCTTTAATTTGTGCAATACGGCTGCCTTCTTTTCAGTCTCCTTCTGTCTGGCTTGGCTTAATGAAAATTCCGAGCAGGCAAAATATAATTTATGCCTTCTATATGGTTTATTGAGTGCGATTTATACGACAGCAGGCGACGTCGGACGGAGTCAGCCAATTCATTGCCAATACAAAGAGAGATATATGTGCGCAATAATAACAGTAAACAAGGACATCATCAACGCAAAGTTATTGTGCTGAAAATCCACACACGCATATATGCGCATAATATAAAATAAATTTAATATTAATATTAACAATGCCGGTGCCGGACAAGCTATAAATAAAGGCGACTTAAAGTTTTAATGAAGCGCATAAATAAAATGCGTAAATAAAGTTCATTTTATTTGGCAAGCGCAAAAAAGGGAAACAAAAAGAAACTCAACATATTGGCAAAAAGATAATCGATGAAGCGAATTAAAGGAATAAACATGGCAAACCAACCACCAATGACCTTGCATTGTATGTTTAACCTTAATAACAGCTTATACCAGGAGCATTGTAATAGAAAAATCAATAATTTAAATTAAATAAATTATATAATTTCATACTTAAACTTCAGTCAACCTATCCTGAGTGACTTACCTGATGATCAAGCTCAATCGAATAGCTAACAGTTTAATCAGTGAGAATGTGCAACTCTTGGGTTCTTCAGTTTTTCCAACTGATATGTCGTTTCTCCAGCAATAACTTAGTTGAAGCGTGATGCAAAGCCTCTCGAATATGAACACATGTTTCTTAGAGTGGCACTTCATGAGCGAGTCCTGAGGCAAAAGGCTTAAAGCTGTAAAAAAAGCTGGCCCTGTCAGAGCAGGACAAGCTGAAGAGGGAGGCCTAGAACACCATGAGCCATTAGGCAGGGAAATGGAACGGGAAAAGCTGGGAAACGAGAAACTAGAAACCTGCACGAAGATGAAGATGCATGTTAGTAACTGGGTCTGTCCTAGTCCCCCTCTGTTCACCCCTCTTCCTGACGGCATTTGTATTGCATTTCCCGTCCCTTTCGGTGTGTAAATTGGTGCTAAAGTGCAATACAGGCAAGTCGAGCCAAAGGGAAACCTTGTTCGGAGTCGAGTGACACAAGCGGCAGAGCCTTTCAGGCAGATATACATGTATATATGTGGGAATCGGAAACAATGGATGGAATCGAATAAATGTTATTCAACCTAGATTCAGGGAAAGCGTACACATTTATGAGCCATAGATACAAGATGAACTTATCCCTTTTTAAACAGCCTAAAATCTTAACCCTAACAGAACTTCCTAAATATATATTACAGAAATATAATTATTTGATATAAAATCCCATAGAATAAACAAATAAATACGTTTTGATTTCATTTGCAATTTTGTCACAAATTGTTTAATTAGTTTTTGGGTTTTAAACTTTTTGATACATTTCATTTTTGTTTTTCGGAAGCGAAAGCTTTTAAAATATCATTGAAGGCAAAGCGCCTTTAACTGCAAAACTTTTCCATTAGAATGCTTAAGACAACAACAGCAAATAAATACCAAAAAAAAAAAACGCAAAAAGTTGGCCACGCCCACTGCCAAAAAGAAGGCGCTCGGCGAACTTTGGCGACCGCCGTCAAATGCACTTCAAACTCATTTCATTTGGAAAATAAAACCTGAACCCAAAAGCAACGCATAAAAGATACTGGAAAAGCGGCAAAGGCAAAAACAACAACGGCGGCGAAAGGAAAACTTAGTTTTTCCAACAGTTATTTTTGTTGTTGTTGTTGTCGGATTTGTTGTATTTGTTGCCGTCAAGTGCGCGTGACTTTTTCGGGAGCTTCAACAAATTTCGGTTGAATAATTTAATTGTTGCCAAAAAGAGAGCGCAAAAAAACCGAAAGAGGCAGGGGCATGGATGTGGAAAAGGCGGGAAAACCTTGAATGATGGCAGCGCCAGTGCTGCTAAAACCTACATTCAGGTTTTTTGCGACATTTAGCTATTAAGGCACAATATACAATATATATATATTTTAACATTAAAATGTGGTATCAAAAATATAAAGCTTGAAAATGTGAATTGTTAATAATTTGTAATTTTTTTTTAAATCTCATAATAATTATTAAA